>VUQI01057900.1:0-11657 GCA_015106735.1 Paratilapia polleni
ATGAGGTCTTTAAGATATGATGGGGCCTGATTTTTAAAATCCTTCTCCTCACATACAAAGTCTTGAATAATCAGGCCCCATCATATCTTAAAGACCTCATAGTACCATATTATCCCAATAGAGCACTTCACTCTCAGACTGCAGGCTTACTCGTGGTTCCTAGGGTATTTAAAAATAGAATGGGAGGCAAAGCCTTCAGCTTTCAGGCCCCTCTTCTGTGGAACCATCTCCCAGTTTGGATTCGGGAGACAGACACCCTCTCTACTTTTAAGACTAGGCTTAAAACTTTCCTTTTATCTAAAGCTTATAGTTAGGGCTGGATCAAGTGACCCAGAACCATCCCTTAGTTACGCTACAATAGGCCTAGGCTGCTGGGGGCTTCCCATGATGCGCTAAGCGTTTCTTCTTTACTCATCTCTTTTCACTCTCCATGTGTCACCACTATTGCATTTAATCATTCGTTACTATTAAACTCTGGCTCTCTCTTTGCAAACATCTGCACAGATAGCACGCTAACACAAAGCAAGCAAAGAACCCAGAGTGATGTTAAAGCTGAGTGTATACAGATCTTCAACAGGGAACAAAGGCAGCGATGAGCAGGCAGGCTTGATCATCCATTTCTACCTGTTTTGTAGCATCCATTTCTACCCGTTTCTATGGTAAAATCAGTGTGGCGATAACTGTGAAGTGTTTTCTGGGCTGGGTTTTAACTTTGACATTGGCTTTGTGTTCACAGTTTTCTCCTCGTCTCATTGTCTTGATTGTCTACAGCTGTGTCTCATTATCCTCCTGTTTCCATTTTCCTGATTACCCTCGTGTACAAATAGTCCTGTCCTTCTCCTCAGTTGTTGTCTCGGTGTCTGTTTGCCTCCTCGTGTGTTCCCTGTCTGTAGTTTATTTAGTTTGCCTTTGTCTATGGACTATTTCACTGGATTTTGCTACAGCCTGAAATTAAAGGTACGCTTTTGTTTACTTCTGCTTGCCTTCAAGTCTGCATTTGGGTCCCTTTAGCCTGCAGTTTGTGAAAATGTTTCTTTTACGAAATCATGCATTTACTTACTAACCTTAACTCCATGTAAATTAGTAATTGAAATTACTGGAGTAAGTTGGAAATTACTGGAGTAAGTTGTAGTAAGTTACCCTTACTTAAAATCAAGTAAGTTGTGGTTCACAACTTACTTGATTTTAAGTCTTTAAAATTAAATATCCTATTATCAAACTGTCTCGCTGCAGTCAATTTTTCAATGTAATGTAGGGTTGTCGAAAAAAAACATATCGTAACAAAAAAAAAAACATGTCAATACTCAGGTACTAATCAATACTAACTGATAATAAAAATTAATTTCACACAGCAGCGCTGCAGACAGGCAGGCACACAGCCCCTCCACTCACATAAACAGTAGTTGATGTTCACAATACCGAACAACACTTTGAGAGGAATTTTGAGATGTCAGTAAAGCTCCTGTATTAAATAGTTATCATGAATGTTAACCTGACTGGCACACACATTAATTTTAGCAGTTAGATTAATTATAATTATCTGATAGCCACATTACCCATTGGTTAAGTTATCATTAAGGTAGGGGCTAACGGTTGTGGCTAATAATAAAATGATAAGATTAATGTTGTAGCTAGGCAGCAAATGTTATCAGTCCTGCCTGTCTGTCACATAAATAAAGAGTGTTAATTTAACAGGATAAAGCATTTATTTGTGTCTGAAAAATGTTGTGCTTCTCTTAACGTCCCAGATTGAAGCTCAGAAAAGTCTAGCATCAACTAGAGAGAAACAGTAGCAATCTACCTTACCAATTCTATTTGATCAGCAATGAAAATATGGAGCCAAGACACCAGACGCACAGCACTACCTCAGACAACCTAAAAATATTCTTTTTTGTTTTTTACACTACCTATGAGAATCCTAAAATATTTGTCATATATACACCTTACAGTTATGTTACTGCATTTTTTGCATTACGTCACACAATTTAAAAATAGTGTTATTTTTTGTATTGTTCTAATAAGTAGGTCTGCTGCATTCATACAAAACATAGAGTTACTGGCTGTATACATACTTACAGAGCCATATTCCTTCTACAGGAAGGTACCAAATAATAAGCATGAATATTTATCTTAGACATAATGATCTATTTTCATATCTAAAACTGCCCCACATGGGAATTTTAGCACAATGTTAGAGAAATTTTAGCTCTGGCTATCAATTTACCAGTAGATCTATGTTCCAACCCTCAGCTTTGTTCATGAATTTTGACAAGTGATTGAAAAAAAATTAGATCTGAAAAAGATGCGGCTTCACCAAGTTTCCTCATAGCTCATTAAACTTAGAGATATCTTAAGGATCTCAGACATTTGAATGGAGAAAAAGACCTCGTTAGGTGGTTCAGGTACCAGATAAAGATGCATCTTGGACACTTTCCACTGGAGATTTTCCAGGCAGGTCAGCTGGTAGGAGAACCCCAAGGTAGACCCAGATTTTGCTAATATACCCCATCCAGCCTGGGACTGCCTTGGGGTCCCCCTGGAGGTGCTGGAAATGTTGCTGGAGATAGGAATACCAGGACTACCTTATTATGCCACCTGGCAATATGCGTCAACTGTGTATAAGCAGGTGGATGGAAATTATACAAGTGAAGCATATTTGACTATCAGATATGATAGGAAGAAAAAAAACAATAGAAACAATATCAAAATAAAGATGAATGAGAAGTGAAACATGATGCTTGCCTCATTCCTGCATCCTAACCTTTCTCCTCCTATTCTCTGTCATTCCTTACCATATTTTCATACCTCTTTCCACCTCTGCTCCTTTCATTTTCTCCACCACCAGCACCTCTCAGCCTTCCTCTGCTCCCCACCTTCCTCTTGCTTTTCAGCTGTAATACAAGCTCTGCAATTCTCTCTTAATGCTGTACTCCTCTCCTGGACTCCCAGCCCAGCTTTTCTCTCCTGAAGAACTAACACATCCTGCTCCGATTCAAACGAGCCTCATTGACCTCGCCATACCTTGCAACCCACTCCAACCTTGTTGTCCGTTCTCCACCTCTCACTTTTTTTTTTTATCTCTCTCTTTATGTTTCATCTTGGATCTGGAAACTTCAAAAGCGTGTCTTTAAAGAGTGCTCACTGACTCAGACTTTTTGAGTTCATTAAAGACTAGCTTGCGTGAGAGTGCGTATGTACGTAACCTCCAAAACACTAACGGAGCATAACAAAGCACTAGGTTCCACTGACCTTTTCCGTACTGTGGTGCGTATGAGTGAAGCCATGCAGAGATGGAAAGCTCCACGACCTCTAAAATAACACACACGCACACACTGGCGTCCCTACTTAAATTCCAGTTCTCATTCATGATGGACAGCTGAATCATAGGCTTTGGTAACAGTGTCTGTTTTTCTCTGAACTATGGTATTAAAATGTTTAATATAGCCTTGGTCTTGTGGCAATAGCTTTGATCCTCAGTGAGGTTTGTCATAGAGTATTTTCATGCTAGCATGGTCAGTCATTCTTGAAAATCAATAAATGACTCTTGTCATTTCTGCCTATGTTCATTTTCTAAAGTTCTTCTTTAAACCTTTTTGTACTTTGTACTTCTTTTCCAATCTCTCCTTCATAATCCTGTGGTTGCACATCAAGGGAGTTTAGAACAGGATGTGGCTCAAATCAGCAGCCAAACCTCGGAAAACCTTTTCTATCCACAACTTAACCCGATGGCTGCTGCCTTCTGAACAACTGAATAAATCAACTTCTTAAAAACGATAACGATTAGGACGGAGGAACACTATGAAGCCGGCTGCAAACTCTGCAGAGGAGCTGATCTGCTCTTTCCCGCGTGGAAATGCATCATATTTATGAAAGATAACCATACAGCACGAGAGGAGAGAAGGTTCACTATCAGACGTTTGGTTTCCTTCTCTAGAAGTCATACGCATCGACCGCAGGCAGGTTCAAGTGTAGATCTGATAGGCCCAGACAGGAAGCTAGAGCACAGAGATGCTTTTGCCAATCAGTGTCATCATGAAACACGCACACACAGATACACACAGACGCACACACGGAGACAGTCTACATACAGTAAGCCTGTGTGTGTGAGTAGTGGAAAGATTTGTGCTGCTCTAGGTTTTGCAGCCTGGTGTTATCAGAGTTGTCAGGCAGGCAGATCTGCAGCACAGGAGAACGTGGCTGGGGTAGAAAACAGACACACTTTCAGGGTGAGTGTGTGCGTGAGATAAAGCCTGTGTGTATGTACTGTTAAGATACAATAAAGAACTCTTAAAAGGATATGAAGGGTTGAGCTGCCTTTTTTCAGCAATTATATTTGAAAACAGGTTCTGTTTATGCCCCTGCAATTAGCACTCTTTTAGTATTGAAATCAAACTGTCAGTGGCATTACACTAACCAGGGCTAAACAGCAATTGTCTGAGGCCTAAACCAGGTTGGTAATGTCTGCCCATTGACGACTGCAAAGCTAAAAAGCTGTTTGTTATCATGGGGAGCTAAAACCTGGTTAACATATGCAAACTAGTATAACTGAGGCTGATGGGGTGTCATTAATTTGGCATTTATTTTGTCATAACATTTATTTTGTCGTGAATAATGATGATGGTGCTTTAGGAAAAATCATTAAGCATGGCATTAACATGTTACAGACCATCTTACAGACCATCCTTAGGGGAGCATGAATGTAAAGTGTTTGGCAAACACTCTAATAGCCATTTAATTTACACTTTGACCAAAAAAGGTCAAAAGGATCAGTAGGACGCTAGGACAAATCATCTGGGAAAACATGAATGCCAGTAGCCAATTTTGTGCCAAGCCAAGAAACCAGAGTTACTATTATAATTAAAAACTCTGGTGGAAGATGAATAAAGCCAGAATAAAGAGAATAAAGAAGAATAAAGAACGAAGTCAGTCAGAGGAAAAATAAAGATGGCCAGAGTCTATAGGATTCATCCTCTGGGCACCATGAATACAAAATACTAAGGCAGCTTATTTTTAACACTGCTGAGACCTTCAGGATGGATTGAACTGGATGACTCAAAGATAACGTTATCCCATAAACCACACAAAGTCTGAGGCATTGTGGCTAAAAATCCCAAAACACAGATCTTAAGCACTTGAGTTGAAGGCGACTGGACATCTTTTTTTAGATTCCTGAAGACGTTTGACCTGAGGGGATGATGACAGGATGAGAGCTGAAACGTCTTCAAGAACCTAAAAAAGAAGTCCAGTTGCCTTCAACTCTAGCGCTTACGACTACCATGACCTGGATAATTAAGATCCTACAGACACACCTGTGAGATACAACCCAGTTACAATCACAGTGCTCACGAATACCAAAGCTTGGTACAGCAACTCCAAATCCTTTTTTTGCAAATCCTTCTGTTCAACTGTAGATTTAAGGAGGCACTGCAATAATATCAGGGAGCACATCTTTAAATATTTCATGTTTAGGTGGTTGAGGGGCTCTAAGCACCCATCCAATTCACTTAAAACCTGTGTCACTGGCTGGCTGTAGCTCTTGAGAAAAATAAGGTGAATTGTGCTGTGTTAAAATGCACCATGTGCTATGAAAGGCACTGAAGGTTTTGTGCTGTTCAACTTACATTTAGATTATGCCACCTGTAAAGGTTACATCTGAAAAGACTGAACAATGAGCCACCTGACTGAACAGAAACAGGAAGTGCTTGCCAATGCACATCACGGCTGCCCAGTGGGACTTCCACCATTTGTTCTAAGAGGATTTTTTTCCCAAGCCATCCTCCTGAATTTCGTCTGGTCTTTGGAATCACACTGCAGGGACTGTAAACTTTGTGGGAAATCTTCACACACTGTTTCCTCCTATACAACATGACAGATATTTGCAAGTGGCCACCTGTACCAGCTATTCTAATGGGAGATTTCTTTTGTATAAGTTGTTAAAGTATAATTACAGTTCACTTCAACCTTTTGTTTTGTTCATGAATGTAGCTTCTGAAGCACTGTGGGTCATGCTAACTTCTCCACTCTAGAAAACAAAAACTTGCAGAAAATATGGATACTTGAGCAATCAGTATAAGCACTTTTGAATTATTTTTACAGGAGAATTATTTCAAAATCTCATCCATAAATACAACCCAAAGAAAAAAAATATCCATGTGGAAATAACCATAAATGGGAACAAGTACTGACAGAATTATGCTTTCAAAGGAAGATCAAAACCAAATGCAGTGGTGGATTATCATGCAGTTTAATATTAAGAAGGGCATGAGGCATTTCCATTTGATGGTTGACCATATGTACTTGAGCCCTAATAAACAGAGCTGAATCACTTGGAATGATGAAGTATAGGGGCAGAAAGACAAGAAAAACCCACCTTGGAAAACTGATGGTATTAGTAGGCCATTGCTCTACAAAGCAAACTCAGGAAGAAGAAAACTTTGGAAACACAACACGGTGGATAGGTGGATACAGTGAATAAGAGCGAGTGAAGATGCATGGCTACACCAAATTAATTTGTAGCACTTATGTATAAAGACTGACACCCTGCAAACTGCCCTTCAGCGTCACAAAGAAAAGAAGGAAGCACTAAAGCAAGCTGGATGAAAAGGTTATTACAGTATGTGTGTTTCGCCAGCAATAAACAGTCGAATATGGTTATATTCCTGAATCCACATTGTTAGTTTTGAAAACAATCCTTAAAAAATGTGCAGTAACAAAATAGCAATCAAAGGCTTGTTTCCAGATAGCCAATAGTACTGATCCTTCCTAGTAAATTTATTAATATGAACATATGAACATCTTATTCTTTGGGGCTTTGGATTTTGGATTCAGATTCAACTGCTTTCTACAATTTCACAGTAAATATTACTCAACTTCATCTTTCATCTTTATGCTACAGTATGCGCCTCTGGAGCATTTCTAGATCTCTAAACCTCAATCTAGCAAGTTGTTTTCATCTGGTTGAGTACAATTTATTAGGAGAAAGAAGCTTTTCACATGGGGGGGTTTGTGCGTGAAGCCCTGCAGCATTACTGTTATTAAAAGGATCGTAGACAGTTTAAGCTATGACACTTCATATACATTCAGTTTCCCCCCTAAGAGTTCCCGTTGTCTGGTAAACAGAAGTGGAGGTTTTCCACATGCATACAGTCCCAGGTGAGTTCTGACAATATGGTGCATGAGGAAGACATGGGATGCAGCCCGAAGGAGAGAGCCTAACAGAAAGAATGAAACTGATTAGTTCTGCTGGGTGGGGGCTGAGCAGTTATTTTACTTGTGTGGATCTCAAGGGCTGAACGCACAGTTTCCAGCCTTTGTGTGTTTAACAGAATCAGAAGAGGCGATGAATGGCCTATTTAACAAAACCTCCCCGATGAGCAAATGTGAAACCACAAGAATGTGAAAGAACACAGTTTGTGGATGTTATTCACACGACCTTGGTTAGTTCACACCAATTCAGTGAACGTGAGCAAATTAACAGGAGGAAACCTCCACAACTAATTTAAGTTTAGCGGATGCAAATGTTTAGTAACTAATGGAGACATTTATCTATAAAGATAGAAGGGTAAAATGATGAATTTGCAATTTCTCATATATTTTAAAAAGAACAACAAAGAGCAAATGCTACCTTAATCAGCCGCATGAAGAAGAAACACAGAGAGACACGTTGATGCCCATAGATTTAGCTTGTAGTGCCCAGAATTAGGAAGAACCTGAGAGAGTTGTGAGGTGAAGACTAACAGTGTTCTCCATCCTTAAGATTACCAGAGTTGCCAAAATACAGTACAAGTGAGTTCATAATACACAAATCCATGCTACAGCAGAGCTTAAATTTCAAAACTACAAAAAGCTTCCCGTATTGAAAAATAAGAATTCTTTTAAAGACATTGTAGATGAAGATTCCCAAACCAGTGTACATGAATGTAAAACATTTCCTGAGATGCTGTGATGAATCTCAGCCTGCTCTAGATGAGGTCTGTAGCTGATATTAACCTCTGACAAAGGGGAGTAGAAAACACTGTGCTTGGTGAAAATAACTAACTCTTCCATAATCAACAGGTATTGTGATATATATGCATTTAATTTAATAACTACTGTAACTGCTAAACAGCAGTTCCACTGACCAAAAAAGGTATTACTTCTTGGCATCCAGTGAGCATTTCACCTCATGGCCCAGTCACACTAGAGTAAAAATAGGACAGCAACCTCTTTGTGACTAATCGCAAGGTGATTGCACAGGTTGCCTAGCAGGAAACAAGCTGTCTCCAAACAATCGCGGTCCAACTTAGACTGATCACTCTTAGACAGACTGGCCAAGGTTTGCAAATAACTGCTGTCTAATTTATAAACACAGACAGACTGCCAAAACGTTGCAATCAATCTGAGTCAGTCTGCACTGATGAGCAAACTCGTCTGCAACGCATCTCTTTGCAATAGAGGAGTCAACTCAACTGATTGCCAACTGGTTGTATTCTGGTTATATTCCTATATAAAAGCAAGGTTGCTGAGCGCCTTTGTCATTTTGCAGTTAAATCACCGTCCTGTAGCAATTACATCACTGTTTGTGGAGGGACTTCTTTTTTTGTTTCAAATCTATGAAGGAACAGATTTGCAATATTCACCGATTTATCACAGTTAATCACCGTATTATCACAAACAGATTGCATGAAATTGTCACCTTGACCCCATTCAGTTACAAACCGACCACACACTGATTCCATCTTATCGCCATTTTATTGCCATCTTGATGTGCCAAAGTCGCTGTGAAGATGGCAACTGTGAGTGATCGCAGACCTGGTCCCCATCTTCGAAGGAACCACTTCCAAGGCACCAAGAACACAAGTTCATTTCACACGGCTGCAGTAATTTGGGTTGTGCTGCGGTCTCCAACTACTGTTTTCCCTAGTGTGACTGTAGCATTAGGTAGGCTGTGAGCAGTAGTAATAATGAGATGTGTTGCCATCATTGACTGTAAATTACAGATGGGCATAACTGGTTTTGGATTTTGCATTTTGGCACCATGTTGTTTTTTTTTTTAGCCAGAAGTGACCATATTTGGACAAGAGAGTGGAGTGCTAAGTTATCAGCTAAGGCTAGCAGGCGTTTTTATCATATCTGTTGTCTGTTAAATAGCTGCTAATCAGTACTACACTGAAAAAAAAGGCAGTCGGGCGGTTGTTGAATTTGCATATCTAGACTTCATATATCCAACATGACTAATTAAAATTTCTCATCTAAACATAATTTAGTCTTGTACTCTTCACATATTCTTGAAGGATGTTCGATCTATTAGAATGAATCATGTTGAAATAAAACAACGCAGTCACGTTTTCTCTTGAAGCTCCGCCCCCTGGAAAGGAATTCTGGAGGGAAACCAACTGAACTGTCCCCCTTTTTTCTCTCGCTTTGGAAACTTTACTGCAGTCTGGACTTCTACACTTTGAAGGTAAACAAACATTTAAAACTGAAATATCAGTGGGAAGGAGTGTAGACCCTTTATACATGTGAATTTTACTGAGGGACTGTTTTTTGTTGGTGTGTAGGCTGGTTATCGAGGAACATTAGAAGGCAAATGTAAGGCTCCAGTTAGCTAACCATAACGGTTATCAAATGATGCGATAATCAAATCACTAATAATCAAATATAATGTGAATTAAGAATTAATATTTTTGATATTTTTTTCTGTGTATGTTAACTGACTATAACAAACTTGCATCAGTGTCTGAAGTAAGTGGTGGTACCAGCAGTATCTTAAGAGTTAAGCTAATGTAGGGTGGGGGATATGATTGTTAAAGCATGTCTGCTGCCACAAAATAAGGGAAATTCATACTCATCTAAGGTCATATTTTTGGGATGTATGCTTTTTTATAGATTTGGTTTAGATTTATAAAAAATTTGCTGCAGTTCTTTTGCATGTTTGTGAGCAGTAACATTACCAGCATGTAGCCACAGCCGCAATAAAAGTGCATACTGATGGAGTGATGTAGCTACTGCAGTCAGTAGCTAGGGGAATCTACATAGAGCTGAGTGTCAGTGTAACAGTTAAACAGATGTTGTGTATCCTGTTTGCTAGCCCACACAATGAAATGAAAGTAAAGCCCCAAGCTTCCAGATAATGTTAGCTCCACGCCAATGGCTGGCATGGCTAGCTCTATGCTAACCATGAAGGGGCTAGCTTGGAGTTAGCGAGACACCACAGTAATGATCTGGCCTTCCTTTCGTTTTATGGGACAGTAAAGAGCACACACATCATTTCAAAAGCTGTTACACTAAAACTCAGGCCTGTTCAGATCCCTGTTTGCATGCATTTCACAGGTGCTGAGGCTACATGTTGGAAACAGTTTTACTGTTGTTTAAGTTTAGTATGACTTGTTTTTGCTTATCATTTCTCACTTTCATATATACAAAAAGATGGAACATTTCATTTTGTTCCTGTATAGACAACCTGGTGTTGGTCCTGATGATGCGCCTTGTTCCTCCAGAATGACTTCTACTTTGCTTTAGGTGCTGTTCTATACAGTGGTAACTACTATTCAGCTCTTTTACTCAGATGAATTTTGTGTATTTCACTGAACATTTCTATAAAGTTAGATATAATTTTAAGATAAATCTGTGCAACTATAAATAATATTCTAAGCTCTAATATATAATTAACATTTGGCATTAACGTGTATGTCTGTGATGTTTCTCTAGTGAGAGCTTTTGAAGACTGCTTTGCTTTGACTGATTCGTGAAGGATCTCAATATTTGGTGAGTATAACTCAAAAGACTTCTTCATTCTTTTCATTAAACTCATTTTAATTTACTTCTTGATATTTTGATATGATGGACACTTAAAATTATTTCTGTAAAAAATAAATAAATAAATAAATAAAAATTGTGTGTAAACATTTGATGTTTAAATTCATTAGTGCCTGTATTTCTAGTATCTGAACATGCGAATTGGCTGTTTCACACAAACATATGTAAAGAATCACCTTATTTCTTTCATGCTTCACTAACAGGTTGGATGTCTGTTTATTTTCAGAATTAAGAAAGTAATGTAGTGAATGCTGTACCTCTCTGTGGTAAAAATGAAATGGCTTTAAAACTAAAGCATAACTGATATTTTACAGACTTCTGATATTCCCCGTGTAATGCAGTAATCGGTCTCCACTTCACTCTGAGTGTCTGTAGTATCAGTGAGTATTCAAACTGTTTACTTTAGCTGTTTAAATGACATTTTTGTTGTTTTCAAAAATGCAAATGGCAAATGTTTTTCTTTCTCTCCACCTCATTTGTAAATGTGGATGAAAATACAGTAGAATAATTGCAGCACTAAAATGATATAAAGTATATGCAACAATCTTTTTAAGACAAATCTTTTTCAATCTTTTAAACAGATTAAGACGTGCAGTGATGTGTCTGCAGAGTGATCTTGGGAGGCATCAGCCATCAAAGGTGGACTCTACACAGACTTCCTGGACCTGTCAGAGAACTTATCAGTGAGGTACAAACACAGTGCGGCCTTAACACTAACTTCAAGCTTCGGTTTATGGATGCACAGTTTGGAAACTACTGAACCTCTCTTCAGTGGATGGAGTACAGGACAAACGGACACCTACTCGACCCCACAGTGTGCTGAGGTCACTTCCACTTCAGCTACTGCTGTGTGCCTTCAC
>VUQI01057909.1:0-12293 GCA_015106735.1 Paratilapia polleni
TCAGGAGGTAGAGCAGGTTGTCTACTAATCGGAAGGTTGGTGGTTCGATTCCTGGTTACCCCAGTTTGTGTGCTGAAGTGTCCTTGGGCAAGATACTGAACCCCAAATTGTGCTCATTGGAGTGCGTGCGCGTGCGCGTGCGTGTGTGTGTGCGTGAGATTGGGTGAATGACACATGTAGTTAAAAAGTGCTTTGAGTACTCACATAGAGTAGAAAAGTGCTATATAAGTACCAGTCCATTTACCATTCTGTCTAATATTGTAGGGTCTTTACCCTAAAATATAAATAAAATTGAATTGAATTGAACTTTTCAGTAGCCTCATGAGGTAGTTACAGTTGGCTGTTTTAGCACATAAAAATCAACCACTATGGCAGTTTTTCTGTTGAGGTTGGGCTGCCCAAATCATGATCTTTTCCTAAAGCTTACCAAGTATAGCTTTGTTGCCTAAACCTAACCAAACAGCAACTAATGCAAAACCCCAGTCTCCTGAGTGAAACCCTTAGATTTCATCCAACCCACCACCATGTTCTCTTTAAGTGCACTTCATTGCTCTTTTATGCTGCTATGTCACAGAAACCATGGAACTTGCATCCCCAATACAACACAAAAATCCTTACTGGCCTTCTATGTGTTCATTCCATTTTGTACATGACTAGAGGTCATGTACGAAAGAGCACATGAATAATTTGTTTTCTCTGTCAAATTCCAAAGAAATAAGGAAATATGGATTTTCTCAGACCTCTGTTCCTGTAACCTTGAGTCAAACATAAAGCTATGGGATTTTAAACTATTTTTACTTTAGAAAACAAAGACTGTCACATTTTATTATTAACATTTTCTTTGCTTTATATTGGGTGTACTGATAACTATCAGTGGATTACTTCGATACTGAAGAAATCTTAAAAACTGGTAACTGATGGTATATGTGTATTGAGGCAGCAATGGTTACGCAACAGAACTTGCCCAAGAATCCACTCATTTTTAACTTCTTCTTTATTAATATACTGATAGTTACCAGTATAGCCAATGATACACAGCACAGGAAACCATTATTAGTTAATTTTTTGTGCATTATTTTTTTTCAAAATGTAAAACAAGGCTACAAAACATGTCTGTCTCACTGTATCCATGACAACATCATACTTCCTGTTTCTTGTAGGTGACCTCCAGAGCCCTGGAATGGCTCTGGTGACATCCAAATCACATCTTTGAAACCAAAAACATATAATATTCAATCTCAGATGTAGAAAATTAAAACAGGCAGTGCATCTTTTTTTGTTATCAAATTTTGGATTCTAATTAGAATATGAAAAAAAGGATATACACTATACCAGGGACAATAACATGACCAATTTCGCATGCCTAGTTGGTGGGACTTTGTTAACTTCCGTATGCTGTACTGACTTGCTTGTCACCTTCTTGGTAAGTTGCATATGAGCTTTTTGTTGTACATGCTAAATTTTCTGCCATAAAATAGTTTAAAATCTGTCTTGTAGGCTGCTGCCATTTGTTATCCTAAAAATAATGCTGCAGTGCCAGAGCTAATCAATCTGCAGAGACGTTGGCAAACTTTATGAATTTTTTTCTTTTTTCATTGAGTTAACCCAAATATGTTTAATTCCAAAGGGCCACTTAAAAATGTCACCTACACCAATATAGGCCTATTGTATGGATTTTGTAGTTTAGATTTTCACTATAGCCAAGTTATGAAACTGTATTTAATGGTTTTATAAATCTTTTACTTTGCAGCTCTTCTCCCAGCCACCTTACTATCTTATTACAATCTACAGAGTGGATCCTCTTTAAAAGTGAACCCAAAGGCTCTAATAAGAGCCACTCCTCTCTGTTCTATTTTCCTCTGATCCATTCTTTTATGTTGTATTTTATTATATTCTATTCCCAACTTTGTTATTCTATTTGTCCCTGTGTATTTCTCTCCCCTCCCTCCCCCTTTCTCTCTCTCTCTCTCTCTCTCCCTCGCTTTCTGTTTCTCTGTGTGTGTTTGTGTGTGTTATAATGGCAAGATACACCCATACAAATATACTGGAAGCTACACTGCTGCTTAGGGACATCTGCATCTCAGGAGGATGTTACATTACAGTGTATGACTTGGAATAAAATGAAAGCACCACATTTGCAGCATGCTTTGTAAAAGATTCTACAAGGTAAAGGTAGTCTCTGTACATATACCCACATAAAGAAATAAAAATTACAATTTAGGTTAAAATTTTGTTAAAATGTGTAATTTTCATACGTTCAGATATGTGAAAATCTCGCAAAGGTGAGGGAGTGCCGTGAAGTCCTTCAGTCAGAGCTGTCACTTGATGACACACACACCAGTGAGTTCATGACTTCAAGACTTTGTGTTTTACCTGCTTACCCAAACACATCATTAACAGTATACATTTGTTTTGTAAAAGATCGAGGTCAGGGCTCCTTGCTGGATTTCCAGATGAAGATAGAGCACCTGTTACCCCCCAAACAAAAAAAAAAAGGCTAGGGGATAGGGGAGTAACAATAGTAAGGTGACAGAAAAAGCCAAACAACGCACTCAAAAAGTAACACATTTTTATTAAAAGAAGGGTCAACTCAAGGAGATATATCAGACAACAAACAAGCAAAGGACAAAAACAAATTAAAATATGCCGAAAAGAAGAGACTGTTAACAAACAAACCGAGGGAAAACACTTCTGCTGTCACTAATAGTTCAAGACACCACTAAACTCACAGCCAAACACTCAGACAACACACACCACTAAAGCTCACTACTCTTAAGGCTGGGCCACACTAAAACTGAGCCGCACTTCACCAGCTTTTATACTGTTGGGTGTCTAATTGCTGAGTGGAACCAGCTGTGCACAGGCTCCTCAAGAGAAATGGGGGCAGGTGAATCTGTGGGAGAAACCGGACACACCCACACAACACGCAGGACTGCTGGGGCCGTAAGAGCACGTTAATTTGTGTGTCAAGCAGCAAGTCCAGTGCCTTCACAAGAAAGCAGGTACATTTACTGTACCTAAGTACATAAAGGCATCAAAGGTCAATAATTTTTGTTACAGTACTGTGTTGCTCCTGTTTTATTGTTTTCTCTCTCTGTATTTGTGTGTGTGTGTTGGTCATATGTATATTTATTCCTTAAGATACCAGCAAACAGCAAAGGACGTTTGGCAACAAAATAGAGAGACAAACACAAAACTGGCTTCTCTGCTAAATGAATATGATACCATGGTAGAAGCAGCAGACTGACTTGGGCCAGTGGATGTCTCTAGTGACAGTTGTGTTTTCCTTTGCCAGTTGCCCTTTTATGGTATGCTTTTCATTAGTTTTGTATTAGTTAAATATGCTATCAGAAAAGATAATTTAATAGCAAGTAATAAGTGCCCTGTGTTATTTTAATTTAAGGCACATTTGACATTCTCTTTGATAAGCTGATGGCTGTAAGAAGGCTCGAGGAAGAGGACATGATACTCCTGAAAGAGATGAGGCAACACTGGGAGTTGGCAGCTGAGTTTGCAGAATGCCCCTCTGGAGTTAGAAGAGAGGTTGGTTCAACTTGTCTTGGCATAATTCCTGAAGTATTTAGGTCCTGTCTTAAGAGCTTTTTAAGGAAGCTAAAAAATATTCTTCTGGCTCACTGAAGTTTGAAAAAGTTGTAGCCTTGTTATGGTCTTTTTTGACCTGTTAGAAGGCTATTGTGGTACAGTCAAGCCTGCTGAAAATGAAAAAAGGAATGTTTTGGGTTGTTTGTTTTTTTCATCTTACAATTTTAGCTATGTTCTTCAGGTGTTAAAAAGCTTACTTTTTCTCATTGCTTTCATGTGTGATGTGAAAAGTAATTAAAGAGAGATTCCTGACTGACCTGCTGTGCTCTGTTGTGTGTAACCTACAGGCCCTGATTCAGGTCTGGGGTGCATATTGAGCCAGAACCCAAATACATTGCAGATATAGCTGAAGGGTGTCAGAGAGGAATAGCTCATGATCTTTCAGACTCCCAGGACTCATGCAGAACCACTGAGAGGGGTTGACGATGAAGATGGAGAAGTGTATGATAGCACTTCAGAAAGCAGGTCTGATAATAAGGATGTGTAGCTGTATGACACCAGAGGAGGTGTGGCTCTTATTCTCTAAACATTCTTTAAACATTGCCCATAGTTAACAGGATAGTAACTTTGATTTGCATTTTCTGTTAACAACACTAGGAGCCAAGGGGATGAAGTCCCCTGGTTGTAGGGGGTAGAGGACCTGACCTCCATGCCTTCCTCTTTTTTTCATACTTCCCAAGCAGAAGTATGGATTGCAAACTGAGCACTTTACGCTTTTCCATCTGAAAGAGTTGAAAGAGTACCAATTAGTTATTTCATTGAACAAAAAGATGCATGTTTTTAAGGGATTCAGCCCATATACATAAACTTTAATTTGGAAAATGACATTGTTGCATTTGATATACAACTGTGATAAGACATACCTACGCACACTCTTGGAGACTAAACAAGTTTAACTTTGATTTTGCTATTAGTGTAAAAGATAAAATCATCATTGTTTGCAGTGGCTCTGCAACTTACTGTTCAAGGTTGGGTAGACAAGGGTCAAATGTTATGTCATGTAATGACTACATAAGATACTTTACCCATACTCTTAAGAGGAATAACCCTTTATTTGATAACACATTACAAGATCTTTGAAAGAAGAGTAAGGAAATGTCTCAATAAAAGCTATACAATCATAATAATAAATAATAAATAAATGACAAGGATACCAAATCAATGGGTATCTCTATAGATTTTTGCTTTTATGTATTTATTCTACACTTAACACAAAATAATACAAAGACATCAATAATATGCAGTACTGAACTAAAAGCAGCACATGCTATCATGCGCTGTGGCAATATTTATTATTGCCAGAGATAATAAATAATCTGTGGCAAAATTACTGTACTTGAATACATTAGTTTTAGCTAACAATACTAATACTATTGCAACATAGTATTTGCTTCATTGATTGAACTGATCCTTCTACCCCATTCATCTGTGGATAAAATTCCACTTTAAATCTTTAATAAATGTCAGTGTTAGCTAGCTACTGCAATCAATGCTCCAATGCCAAATTAAACTTCTGTAGCAGTATTATATAAACATCCACGTATATTAGTAAATTTACTCCTTATGTACTTTGAATTCAGGGGATTTGCAACAGCCACAATATTTAATTTTCAGTTCAATTTTCTTTTAATATTAATGCTATCTGTAGTTAGCCTTATCTTTCTTGGGCTAAATATAAACATCCATAAACCACAACAAATAAATGAAGGGTGGAGAATAATAATAAAGTTAATGATAGGCAATTAATCTTGACAGTGTTGCTAACTTGGGTAACAGAGGGTAGCTGGGCATCCATCATTTGACTCCATGACTGTTCGGGGCTTTTCATTCCAACGAGCTGTCTGTTGTCTGTATTCGTACCTGCTCGGGCCTTTTTGTCTTTATCACTTTCTGCTTGGGGCTTTTTATTTCAATATACTGTGTTAATAAAAAGTTGGTCATAAAATGATATGCCATCTCTTCACAGTGGAAAGTCTGTGGGGACTAAATGGTATTAGATGCCAACCAAACAGCTTAAAATGTGGTCACATGACACTTGAAATATTCTTAAAGTGACGTGCTATTTATAAGCCATCTCATGATATCATGTTGTGGTATCAAGGATGCAAGAGTCTGATGCTAAGTTAACCATGCAACAACTGAAATGGAATTTAGATGTACAAAAATGTAAATAGCTTAAAAAGGTAGGTTTGTTTGCTTGTTTATTTTTAAAAACAACCTCCAGTATTACTAGTCTGGATATGTGGAGAAGGCGTTGTGTGGACATCTACTCACAGCCATGTACTAACCATATTAGTTGTTGCTGTTTTTAAAAGAACAAAAAAAATGCATTTAATTCTTTCTTTGCAATAATCTAATCTATATTTCTCACTTTGTAAGAGACAGTGTGACATGACCTGTGTTCTACGTGGAAACAACGTTGACATCTGTCCGTCTATGGTGTAGTTTTTGTCATCGTATCGCGACCAGCTTTGACCAGGAATATGATGTCAGGGTTTCACAATGAGGTCAGATTTCTGTAAATATTCTGTCTTTGAATAATGGAATCTGTGCAGCTGTGTTTTAACTTTAACTGTATTAAACAGTGTCAGGCATACATACATGAACACATATATGTACATATATATAGATATGTACAACTCCAATTCCCAAAAAGTTGGGACGCTGTGTAAAACAGAATGCAATGATTTTTAAATGTTATAAAGTATACTTTATTCACAATAGAACATAGAAAACAACAAATGTTTATACTGAGGAAATGTACAATTTTAAGAAAAAAATAAGGTCATTGTAAATTTGATGGCAGCAACAAGTCTCAAAAAAGTTGGGCCATGTTTACCACTATCTCCTTTTCTTTTAACAACAGTCCATAAACATCTGGGAATGGAGGAGACCAGCTGCTGGAATTCTGGTACAGGAATGTTGTCCCATTCTTGTCTGATATAGGATTCTAGGTGCTCAACAGTCCTGGGTCATCTTTGTCGTATTTTTCATGAAATGAAATGAAATGCCGTGCCATTGAAAGCCAAATGCTTTCAATTGGTGAAAGGTCTGGACTGCAGGCAGGTCAGTTCAGCACTGGGACTCTTCTACTATGAAGCCATGCTGTTGTAATAGATGCAGTATGTGGTTTAGCACTGTCTTGCTGAAATATGAAAGACCTTCCCTGAAAAAGATGTCGTCTGGATAGGATCATAGCACTGATGGTGTCTTTCCAGATGTGCAAGCTGCCAATTCCATAACCACTAATGCACCCCCTTCCCATCAGAGATGCAGGCTTTTGAACTGAGCGCTGATAACAAGCTGAATGGTCTGTCTCTTCTTTAGTCCAGAGGACACGGCGTCCATGTTTTCCAAAAACAATTTCTGACCACAGAACAATTTTCCACTTTGCCTCAGTTGATTTTAAATGAGCTTTGGCCCAGAGAAGACAGTGGCGTTTCTGGATCATGTTCACATATGGCTTTTTCTTTGCATGACAGAGCTTTAACCTGCATTTGTGGATGGCATGGCAAACTGTGTTCAGAGACAATAATTTCTTGAAGTGTTCCTGAGCCCATGCAGTGATTTCAATGACAGAATCATGCCTGAGGGCAGTGGTGCCTGAAGGCCTGAAGATCATGGGCATCCAACATTGATTTTCGGCCTTGTCCCTTGTCCCTTCTCCAGGTTCTCAGAATCATTTTATGATATTATGTACTGTAGATGATGAGATATTTAAAATCAATTCTGGATAACATAATTCTGAAATTGTTCTACAATTTGTAGACATGTTTTTTTTTCAGATTGGTGAACCTCTGCCCATCTTTACTTCTGAGAAAATCTGTCTCTCTAAGATGATCTTTTTATATATTTTTTATATATTTACACATCGTCCCCTATTTTCGGAGGCTCAAAAAGTGTTGAATTTGTATTTTGAGCTTTTTGCTTTTTTAGCTCAGCAACACCTAAAGGTCTGAAAGACCACAGAAGACAACTAAAGTGCATGATGACAGAATTATTTTCATGATTAAGAAAAACAACTTCACAACATCTAACCTAGTCAAGAACACTCTCAAGGAGGTAGGCATATCATTGTCAAGGTCCACAATCAAGAGTTAGCTTGGATTCAGGAGAGAGACACCCTCTCTACTTTTAAAATTAGCCTTAAAACTTTCCTTTATGAAAAAGCTTATAGTTACGGCTGAATCAGGTGACCTTGAATATTCCCATAGTTATGCTGCTATTGGCTCAGGCAGCAGGGGGACTTCCCATGATGAGTATTTCTTCTCCACTCACCTGTTTTCACTACCCTTGTGTTTACATGCCATAATGTATGTCATTAACTTTTGTCTACTCTCCTGTGTTTTGTCCTTGTCTCCCTATGCTGTTCTTTCCTCTTTCCCCTCACCCCCAACTGATTGTGATAGATGCTGCCCCTCTCTGATCCTGGTTCTGCCGGAGGTCTTTTCCTGTTAAAAGGGAGTTCTTCCTTCCCACAGTCTCTGAGTGCTGCTTATATGAGATCATGTGAGTGTTGGGGTTTTTATTCTAATATTGTAGGGTCTTTACCTTGCACCATAAAGCACCTTGAGGCAACTGCTGCTCTGATTAAAAAAAAAAATTTAAATGAATTGAACTGCATTGTGAATCAATGGTGCAAACAAACTACTTAAATCAGATATGCAATGACAATACATTGGGAAGACAAAAAACAATGTTCACATATTTAGCAGTAAAATCCACCACATCCACCATCCTGTTATGCAATCAACAAAATTTTCCACAAATGTCACACCACGTTGTTGCAGTCATTACTCAGTCAAATCCAAACAAAGACATTTTTACAGTGAGCAGAATTTACTCCCTTCACATTGCATTGATCTCATTACCAATGAGTTTTCCCTCACCTTTCAGATATTTCCTTTTTTTTTTAATCATTAAATTTTCCCTCCCTTGAAAAACATTTTGTGTTACCTTGCTTCAAGTTGTGCATTTCTTCAGATTCCTCCTGGTAAAAATGAATAGTCAATGTGTTGATCCAGTGAGACTCTAATACTCTGCCAGTTCACTGAAATACTCTGCAGATGCTAGAGAAAGGAGAGTTTGTGGTTACATTATTCACTCATTGCTCATTACGCCTTTGAAAAGCTCAGGCTCAGACAGTATACAGATAATGACTGTGTATATTGCTGGGTCTTTAGCCAAAGGTACCTTAAAGTAGCATGAAAGTGACTGCAAGAAAATGGAATATGCACTGCAAAACGAAGCAAAACGTTCTGCAGATGTAGAGTAACAGAACAATATTATGTTATGAATAATTTATTATTTACAAGCTAAAATTACAAATAAGCAGCATGTATGAGGTGTATAAATAGCAGCAGAATTTTGTGCAGAAAATTACGCACACTTAAAAGCTTTTGACAATTTCTGAATAGTTATAGTCTTGTGATATATACAATGAAGGTTCCCCTTGATGTCCTTGATGAATACCACTCACTGAGTCATGGTGGATGGCCTTTGTCTACTGGTCACTGTTTGCAGTGAGTGGGTTGTTGTACAAAGGGACAAGAATTTGACAGTAACGTGACCAGAAATGACCAATGTGAACATAACATCTTTTACACACTCCATACACAATCTATGATGCTAACACAAAGCTAGCAATGAGACACTGCGGACCCGGAGTGATGTTTAAGCTGAGTGTATGCCGACCCCAACCAAGCAACCAAGTTTCATTTTCAACAGGTAACAAAAGCAGAGTTTTGTAATGGAAGAATTCAACAAGATTTATTGAGATATAGAATTTGATTAATAAGCTATTAGTTGTTTGTTAAGTATTTTGTGTGACATCATCTAAAGTGAGGACTATCCATGCTTTACATTGCTTTTGTTTTTCTGTTTTTTTTGAGTAATGACCCCAACACTGGTTCAGGGCACCAATGCTTGTCAACAGTCCTGCACACCAGCCCCATTTTGATTGACAAAGTTTGAACACAGTCATAGTTTTAACACTCTAAAGTCTAACTTCTGAAACAATCAGGACAGAAAATGCGATGCAAGTGAAGAAGTAAAAGCAGTTCTACGTCATATAGATCAAGACAAAAGCAACATCCACTACCAATATTTTTTGATATACCAATATTTTTTGAGATACATATACAGGGATTAATGGATGTAGGGTGTTTTTGCACAAATGTATGAACACTGTAGTTCTTTTTTTAATGCAAATAAATAGGAGGGTTTTCATGGCACCAGAAGCAGCATGCCTATAGTTTGATGCAAACAGGTGTGAGGCTAATGGCATAATTCTTCAAATTTAAATATACAGCTTTGATCAAACACTCACCAACAGTCGGTGCATTGAAATTAGAGTAACACGATGATGTAATTAGTGCTGTTCCCCACCTCCTCACCCTACCTCAAACAGTGGAAAACAGTGCTGTAAAAACACGATAGATGTCACTATTGATTAATTTACACTGGCACAAAAAAAAAAAACCTGATCCAGCACAGGTCTTAGAGCAGTTTGGGAAGTAGTCATGATATTTAATCTATTCATTCATGTTCACATTGACCGTGAAATGTTCCATTTTGAGGAGCAACAAAGTCATATAACTTTGCTCTGTTTTAATATTATTATTTATCCAACTTGCCTAAACTTGATTTCAAATTTACATATTTTTTGAGTCTTGCTATTAATAAATAATGTATTCATTTGTAAAGCATTACTCCTACATTAGTACACATTAGCATGTAAGTTATAAACACTGTTATAAATTATTTATTCTTGATTAATAAGCTCATATACTATGTTTAATTACAGTATTTTTATAATTTATAAATGATTCACTATTTCTAAATAAACTATTACATGAAGTACAAACCAGTTATTTAGGAGCTGTTAATGGTTGATGGTATCATTTAAGTCTAAATCTAACTAAATGATTAATAAAGTATTTAGATGACACTTGTACATATATAATGATTAAGATATGCACTAATTATCTGTGAGTGTATTAAGAGAGGTTTTATAATATGAATACTTTAATTATTGCAATTTATGGTTAATTCGGACAGCTAGTAGTTGTTAGATAAGTATTTTGTATGACATCATGTAAAGTGAGGACTATCACTTTATAAAACGTTTACAAATGAAATTGAAAGGCCAACAGTACCTTGAGACTGAAAAAAGTCTCAGCTATCTTCACAACAGAAAAAGGAAATGGACATAGCACAAAGTGATACAGAATATATACTTAGCACAAAAAGTAAGGAAATTTGTGTTTGGTTGATTATTTCTTTATTGTAACAATGCTTCTTCGCAATAAATCTCATACCTTTGGAAAGCCTGTTTAATTCCCTTTAAATGGTGCCACATTTGTAAGGAAAATGCATTTGTGGGTTGAGTGGCAGAGTTGAGTATGAGGGTTGCACCCATGAAGAATTTGCCAAATCTTCTCTGCCAATGCCAAACAGCTTATTCTGCTGTTGACTCTTGTTTGGTGTTGTTTATTGGATTGGATGATTGAAGTCTGATTGGCAAATCAACAATTTATTCATTTAACAAACAGGGGCCTCAGTAGCATGTGGAAGAACCATGCACAGCCACAACAGCCTAGCACCCCCTCCTCATGCTGGTCACCAGCTTGGTCACACACTGCTGTGGGATGGCATCCCATTCTTCAACCAGCATTTGTCGCAAGTCAGCCAATGTGGTTGTGTTGGTCACTCTGGCACAGAGCTGCCCAAGCTGATCCCACAAATGTTCAGTGGGGTTGGGATGGGGTCAGGACTGCAGGCAGGCCATTCCATCCTCTCCACTCCCAAATTCTGGAGGTAAGGTGTGTGGCATTGGCAGAGAAGATTTGGCAAGTTCTTCATGGGCACAACCCACATACTCAGTTCTGCTGCTTAACCCACAAGATTTTCCTTACAAATGTGCGACAAAACATTGACCACAATATTTTACTACACAAATTAGACCATACCTTGGGAATCAAAGGAATTGGATTACAATGGTTTTAATCATATTTATCGAATAGACTCCAGTTAGTTCATATAAATGGGGAGTCTTCTTCACACTCTAAAATTAATTATGGAGGTCCTCAGGGTTCTGTGCTAGGACCAACTCTGTTTACATTATACATGCTTCCCTTAGGCAGTATTATTAGAAAATATAGCATACATTGCTATGCAGATGATACCCAGCTTTATCTGTCCATGACGCCAGATGACACAAACCAATTAGTTAAACTACAGGCATGTCTTAAAGATACAGCTCTGGAAAAAAATGAAGAGACCACTGCAAATTTTTCAGAAATCAGCATCTCTACATATATGACTCATATCATTCCATTCCAGTGTCTCTTGAATTCCAACACAAGCACACCTGTTTCTGCCTAATAAGGTACTGATGAGGTGATCACCTGAACCAAATCTTATTTAACGAGGAAAAGTATAAAAACCATTGCTGTGGTCATCACTATCCTTCTGCAATAGGACCAACTGGATGGCAAAAACAGTGCTAGTAGTACATCAAAAGTAACTGGAATAAAAAAATAAAAAAAAACTATTTACCATGCCAAAAGAAATGAAAAGAAAAGTTTTGTGTGAGGAAAAGAAGGGTTCAATTCTGGCTTTACTGGCAGAGGGATACAGTGAGCGTCGGGTTGCTTCAATCCTTCAAATTTCTAAGACAGCGGCTCATA
>VUQI01057917.1:0-10893 GCA_015106735.1 Paratilapia polleni
TTGGTGGTCTGGGAGCAGACACAGTCTCTACAGGGATGGGGTTTTGGGGGGGTGGCAGGAGGAGAGAAGCTGCAGAGAGGCGTGTAAGACTGCAACTCTGCTTCCTGGTCCCAACTCTGGATACTCACATTTTGGGGGGTTTAATAAATTCGGCCATATTTCTAGAAATGAGAGCTGCTCCATCCAAAGTGGGATGGATGCCGTCTCTCCTAATAAGACCAGGTTTTCCCCAGAAAGTTTCCCAATTATCTATGAAGCCCACCTTGTTTTCTGGACACCACTCAGACAGCCAGCAATTCAGAGAGAACATGCGGCTAAACATGTCACTCCTGGTCCGATTAGGGAGGGGACCAGAGAAAACTACCACCATTCATTTAATGTCTGAATTTGAAAAAGAACATTTATATAACACACTCATAATGAATATGTGCTTTTTAAAATTTTTCCAGTACTTCACAGTTTCTCTCTGGCTTCTGATTCAGACATGTAGATTATAGTTATGAAACACTACACCTGTCAGGGATGATGCACAGTGAAAATCATTCATAAATGTCTCAAATCTCAATTTTCCATTCACAAAATAACCTAGCAAGTTTGGAATGAATACAGAAGCAAATAAAGACAGAAGTTTTTTTGTTTTTTTTTAACACACTTTAACACACAGTCAATACTGTGGAAAAAATGACAACAAGTAGGCTATTTTGTTCCTTGTGAATTTACATGCTAGAAGAACATTGAAACCTGAAGTTTCCTGCATGGTGCTGTGGTTGCTGAATGCATAGTCAATGCTCATGCTTACACATGTTTGACATATGGAGATATCAGATAACACAAATCTGCTTATCTATGAAAATGTAACTATGTCTTGCAGTTTTATTTAGTTTTCTTTGAAGTTGCTCCCTTTCTCAGCTTCCACAACTGCTGTAGCATGTTGTTTGTGTACATTAAAGAAAGTATTTACATTAGCCATTCAACAGTGTGATTCAGACATCCTCTGATATTTGACTATTGACATCAGTCTCTGTCTTATATTTTCTGACACATCTTCTAAGGGTGAAGCATCCCAATATTCTCCAACTGGTGGATGTCTATGAGACCAAAAAAGAGTACTTCCTCTTCCTTGAACTGTGAGTTCTGATGTCTCATAAGCCAAGGGAAAAGCTAGCTAGCTGTTCCATTCTTTGGTATTCTTATTCATTTCCATGGAATTACAAAACAGGGGATACTTCTTTTGTGAGTTATTAGAATGAAACCATTTTAATTTGAATTGCAGATATTTTTATATATATATATATATATATATATATGTGTGTGTGTGTGTGTCCAGATCTTTTTGCCCTTTTCCTGAACTGTTAATAGTAGAGAGCAAAGGAAGTAAAAGAATGACAGAAGACAGAAAGTTTTTTGGTCAAATTTAAATATTATCTTAAAGCTTTCAATACTGAGATAAAATCACATTCCTAATTTTCAGCAGAAAGTAACATGTTATGTGCCTTCTCTTTCCACAGTGCAACAGGCAGAGAGGTATTTGACTGGATCCTGGATCAAGGTTACTACTCAGAGCGTGACACCAGCAACGTGGTGCGCCAAGTGCTGGAGGCTGTCGCCTACCTCCACTCACTGCGTATCGTTCACAGAAATCTCAAGGTAATATGCTTTAGTAGTGAAGGCCATCAAGTCAGAGGTAATCAAAACACCATTACTATATGGAGTTTATTATAATAGTACTCTGCGAAGAATATCATTTAAAAAAGAGTCTAAACGCCCCAGTTTAATCAATTATACGGTGAATATGTTGTGATCACATTGAAATAAAGATTGTGATGCCAAAAAAAGTTTCCAGCAACATTCAGTGCAATTTTAGCAAGATGACTTTTCACCTGCAAACCACAATAAAACACACTTCTGCACTGTTATCAGTTTTCTCAGCAACCAACCTCAACTTAGAAAAAAGTATAATACAATCCACAAGCCTCTGCTGCCTGAAATTAATTTCCCTTTAATTCAGCCAAGCTACCTGCCTACTGTCTCAACAAGGGTGTCATCCTGTGACAGCTGCCTGCAGTGGGCTGTTGCTGGCTCACAGATCTCGCGCTAGATATAACAACAGTCCACCTTTTTAGTAATGATATATTTGACCTCATTACAATGTATCCTTAAGAGAGCAAATAATTCATGTCATGGATTATACACTGCTTTCACAGAACACAGAGCACAGTTCAAGCATAAACAATCCATGTTATTTTTTCCCCCAAAGCCAAGTCTGAATAGTTTTCACATTCATGTAGGCTACCTTGTGAGCTGTGTTCATTTGCAGATAAGGCTGAGGAAATACGGCTTGCAGAATCAATGACTTCTTTGAAATAATTAGTTTGAACATTTTCATTGACTTGTTTTTTGTGTAATGTTGCTTTTTGATTGACTTTTATTGATAATAAAGTTTTTATTGCTTTTATTCTTTTATTGGTATTTTTTTATGTTGTTGTTTTTTTAGTTTTGAGTATTCTGTTTTTTGCTTGTAGGTCAAAGCATTTGGTAACCTCTTTTATTTTTATTGTTCACTTCCACAATGCAACAACAGTACTGTCAGCATCCCTAAAGAGCACAGCATATTGTAATCAGCAGAGCCAGCAAATTAGTGTAACTTTGTTTTCATATTTAACACTGCGTCATTCAAAAGAAATCTCAGACCACATGAGATAATGTGGGGTTCCTACTTTGAATAAAGAAAATTAGAATCTTATAAAAGACTCTCAAATCCTAGTAGATAAAGAGTGAGCATTTTTAGCCAAGCTATCATCATTGCTCCAGGTCAGTCAGTACACCACTTCAGTCCACACTAAGATGTCAGTGTGACTGAATGTAGAAAATGATGCTGAATAACTCTCATGATTGCGCATTCATCAGGTCAAAATGATAATTTGTTCAATATCTCAATTTCTGACCAAATACCTCCAAAACTAATGGTTTTCTAAACATTTTAAACTAACACACTAAAATATAGTGACCATGCCAAACAATATATCTGCATATTGTCAGTTTGCATTGTCATTGTGAGTGCCAGCATTAGCATATGGCTCAAAACACTGTCTCGCAGAGCCTTCAGCATAGCTGTGAACTTGTTAGTATGCAGATTGAAGACAATTAAAGAAAGGAGACTGCTGTATGATTACTGACATTTAAATGTTTATCAGTGCGAAATGCCTTAAGAACCAAGTACTGTTGAAATGCCACATCTTATTGCATAATTAAACTTTTATATGTTTTAAGTCTTCTCATTATTTTTGTTTTGAAAGCACTGGAAATTTAAACTCTGCAGCATAAAAAAAGCCTTAAACATAAATTTTACATCAGCTGTTGTCATTGCAAAATGTCACTTTTCATAGTTGGAGAACTTGGTTTACTACAACCGCCTGAAGAACTCAAAAATAGTCATCAGTGACTTCCATCTTGCCAAGCTGGAGAACGGACTAATCAAAGACCCCTGTGGGACGCCAGAGTATCTGGGTGAGAATATTAAATTTCGCAACATGCAAATGAGACAATGTTATGCCAGTTCTTGTTGTGGCTTACAAGTGTGCAGAAATGTAATGAATTTCTGTTCTTTTTGTGCAGCTCCAGAGGTAGTTGGCAGACAGCGATATGGCAGACCTGTGGACTGCTGGGCAACTGGTGTCATCACGTATATTTTGTAAGTTATGATCATGAGATGTAATGACAGGCTTATTCTAGTTACAAGACATGGCAGTTTCTAAAGCTTTACACCTCATTTGGTCACATGTTCAAAGCTGGCTGATCTATTATGTTCTGTTATTGCTTGTTTTGAAGGTGTTTTATGTCTCCTTATATTCCTTGTTTTCCATTCTTTATTACCTCAGGCTGTCAGGCAACCCTCCTTTCTATGATGAAACTGATGACGATGATTATGAAAACCATGACAAGAACTTGTTCAGAAAGATCCTAGCAGGAGATTATGAGTTTGACTCTCCATACTGGGATGACATCTCTGATTCAGGTACTTTTAGGATAAAGATAACATTGTCAAGAAATACACTGACAGCTTGCTTGGTAAACATTTCAGATTTGGAGAGTTTTCTCCTCCTCTTTCCTCCGGAGTGTTCAAACATATGTCATATTTATGTTCTTGTCTATCAGGGGAATAAACCTCTTCTTTGTTGAGTTTTTTTTTCTATGATATTTTTCTCTGACAGCTAAGAGTCTGGTTGCTCGTTTGATGGAGGTGGATCAAGACCAGAGACTGACAGCCCAGGAGGCTATAAACCATGAATGGTAGGCAGCAGAGCTTTGATATATTGTGCATTTAAATCAAAGGACTCTGATCAGACTGTATTAATTTGATCTGAAAGGCTTCTCAAAAGTACACGTTGTTCCTTGTTGGAATCATACAGAAGAAACATCAGTTAACTTTTCCAGGAGAGTTACTGTCCTTAATGAGTGTTTAGCATTAATACATTTTTATCAGCCACACTGGCAATGTCTGAGACAAATATCGGACTGGCACAAAATTTGATGCATGGTTCCCTGATAATATATTCTAGTGTCACTGATCCATTGTCATTAACATTCTTCTGGACCCTGTTTACATGTCTTGAAAAATATGGATATACTGCAGTTAAGTTTGAAACTTTGATCCATTGGCACAAGTGCTTGAGTACTTAGGTACTTTAGGTACTCACTGTGAAGTACCTCATATTGTAGTGTTGTAACCACTTATTTGTCCTTGATTTGGAACACCTTTATTCATCTTTTATTTTTAGTTTGTCAGTTGGTACTGCTTAGTTGTATTTCACAAAGGCATGTCCACCAGTCTATAATTTTGAAAACAAATAGACTGTCAATGTCCAACTCTTGAAGAAAAATGGCCAGAATGATCAGAATAATCCTTAATGGTTAGTTCGTCCTTGGAAAAGTTTGCCAGTCGATAAGACAAACAACAAATTGAGTAATACTGTGTGTAGCAGCCCGTGGCATACACAGGTAGGGGTAGCATAGATCTTTGTTGTGAAGTTGTGTTTTTCCTATTTGGTACAACAGGATCTCTGGTGGTGCAGCCTCAGATAAAAACATCAAGGAAAATGTGTGTGCACAAATAGAAAAGAACTTTGCCAGAGCTAAATGGAAGGTAAGTCTTTTTGTTCTCTCTTTCCGGAAGCCTTTTTCAAAAAGTTCGACAATAGTTGCATTGTCTTTGAACCAGGATATACAGTAGCGCTGTACCGTGTTGTGTAACTGTGAGTTGGTCTCTGAGCAAGTTTTTGGGTTGTAGCACCTATTTGAGTTCAGTTTGGTCTTTGTTCTCCCACAGAAAGCTGTGCGGGTCACGACCATCATGAAGAGACTGAGAGCACCTGAGCACAGTGACACAAAGGCGACAAACCCTGCAGCCGCCACCCCAGCAGACTCCACAGCTCCCCCGGCTCCCACCGAGCCTCCAGTACCTTCAACTGCCGCGGTGCCCGAGGATTCACCCGCTCCGGTCACAGAGCTCCCCGCTGGAGTGGAGAAAAGTCAACTGGCACCAGAGGCCTCAACTGGGGTGGCAGCCTCAGCCGAAGAGCAACAGCAGCCGAGCCCGGCTCCACAAGGAGAAGAGCCCACATCGCGTTGCAACGGTGAAGCTTCGGCTGCTCTTCACACACCTGCTGAGGCTGGTGATGAGCAGGGTTAAAACCAGCCTCCCACCCCCTCCCCTGTTTTGACCTCTGCAGTCCCCAGCAACTCCTGCACACTGTACATTAGCTGCTAGCATGGTGACACTGACTCTGCTTCTCTTTTACTTGCAGCATTAGTATCATCTCATGGAAGCTGTGTGCTACCTTTCCTGAGTGCTGCGTTGCCTTGGTTTTTGTTTTTGTTTTTTTTTGTTTTTTCATGTACTGTGCTTTTTTTTTTTCTGACCCTCCGGTGTGTGTCAAATTATATAAACAACAACTTCTCACTCTTTAGTTTTAGGGGTAAAACAGTTTGCTGTCAAGCTGTGGCTTACAGCTAACGCCTTCTTTCTGATTCTTCCCATAGTGATAAGAGAATAATGGAAGACATAATTGTGCTGAAAACAGCTTTGATTCCTTTTTAATGAACCAACTTGGGAAACTTCTCCCTGCCAGTCTTGCAATTCCAGTATTTATTTGTAGAATCAGTAGAAAAGTTTTGCTTCTGAAATGTTTTACCATGCACTATAACCTTCACACATGAAGAAGACAACATGTAGTTCTTTCACTTGGCACATATGGTTATCTTTACAATCTGTTATATTCTCCACTAACTAGTTCATGTGCTTTAAACAATGCTGAAATTAGCGACTGGGAGTTTTTAAGCCCAGTATTGTATTTAGAACGAGGCAGCTTCACACATAAGCACACACAAACACTATGTTCCTTTGCTAAGTTCCTGCTCAGGAAAGAACCTCATAGCTGTAAGTGTAAAGATTCTGTACATAGAGACCTTTGTAGAAGTAGCCAAAACAGCATGCTTTGTCACTTTTGCTATTCATTTTACACCCACTTGGTGGATAAAGATGTGCTACAGCCAGCTTTGTCTTATCATAGGCCACAGCACTCTCGTCTCTTGCCGCAAGCCATGTCAAGGCTAATGTTCTTTTCAAAAGCGTACTGTACATTATGCTGTCCACTACTACTGTTCCTTTTGCACCCCTGCTGTTAATGTGAATTATATGAAAAAATACAAAAACAAAAAACAAAACACAATTTTCATTACATAGCAGTTCTATGCATCCAAATTATTTTGTAGCTTTTCTTTTGTAGACAGCGTCATGACATCACAATATCTTTGATTTGATCTTAACATGTGTGTTCAGATATGGACTCAAACACTACATGCACCATTTTGAATTTATTGTAATTAGGGTATCATCACTTACTCTTTGTTGATCTGTACTGAGATGTGCAACCACATTTAAGTTTTTCTTTTTTTTTATATTTCTATTATTATTTATTTAATTAAATCTTTAAGTTTATGATTGTTTTGCTTTTTTTGTCTGTTTGTTGTATTCAGCTCTTACAGTCTTTTTTATTTTATAGACTTTCAAGCTTATACTTGATAAACAGTAATAACAAGCTATCCTTTCTTATCACTGGTCCCCTTGAGTATTAATAATGAGCTACAGAAGGAAATCTCTATAATCACTCTAGAGGAGTTAGAGCAATATTCGACTGGCTGCAGAAACTGTGATTCCTGGTGTCCTTTCAATACAGTCCATGTACCTGTAAGTAGAAGTCTATAGTCTTTGCCAGCTGTCAGGCCCATCAGGGCCAATAACCCACATAGCCACTGACATATGGCTGTTGTCAAATAAATGTGTGTCTGTGTGGGTGGACTGTAGGTTCCCATATGATTTTTTTGTTAAAACACGCACTAAAATAATGGGTTTCATCCCCTGGCCACATGAAGACAGTAGCCACACTGTTAGTACTATGACTTAATTCAAGTGTAGTATGTCATGGCTTATGCACAGTCAGTTTGTCTTTTTTCCTGATAGATTTTCCCCAATCTGTTGTCAAGAGTATTTACTGTGCACACCTGTCAAATTATATGAAATTACATAATTCTCCATTTGAAATTAAATGGGAAGAAAAAACAGATTTACTATAGAATCTCAATTCTGACTTTTTTTGTTACAGTCTTTTACTAATAAATGTATCTCTTTTCAATTTGTGGTAGATTAGTCAACACATCATTCAGATTGTATCATCATCTTATTGTTTAGGGTGAATATTTCATCTTCAACAAGACGCTTAACCAGAAAGATATCAGAGATTTTTTTTATGTGAATAGATTATTTCATGTAGTGTGTTCTCTTTGTTTAGATGGCAAATAAATACTGTTCATATACCGTTGCACAGTTTGAAGCAATGCTTTTTTCCAATACATACTCATAAGTACACTGTATTTAATATCCCATGTCTGTTCATTTTGCCATGCACTTACAGGTGTATTTGTAGATGTGATGTTGCCAGGACCAGTGGTCATCTGTAGGTCCTGTTCCTGCATTTGTGAGCTCTGTACTGTACTCCTTGACTGAGTTGATGACTTTGATGGTAATAAATTGGATTCATCTGTCTATCCATGTGTGATCAGCTCTTATTTCTCATCCAAGCAAAAAGAGTGTGCACAGCATCTTTCAAACCAGTGAAGATTATTTTGAGAAAATGTGGGAAAGAGCCTGCGTCATTACACTCTGCTTTCCCCCTAACCCGGAGGAGAGCATCTGTGTTACACGCGCTCAATTAGCACCAGCTTAGCACCCATCCACGTGGGGTGTGAACTCGTGTTTTGAAAAATCCCAGCAGTGCCATTTGGTGACACTTTCCAAGACACTTGAAGTGCATTGCATTGGAATAGTAATGCCGAGAGCTCACTTTCTAGGTCCTCCGGGATTTAAATAGGCTTCCTGTAGCGAGACTTTCTCTTTTTAATGCCCATTCTGCAATAGTGTGCAGCCACTGATAGAGCCATCAGGGCTCAAGGGGATCCTAACTCTGTCTTTTTGTCATTGGATGACTTCATTAAGATTGGTAGGGTGAGAGAAGTGTCAGTTTCCTGTTTCTCTCCAGCAGCCGTAGAGATGAAATACCAGTGATCAGAGTCTGTCCTTGCTGAGGGGAAAAGAGAAATTCATGTGGAATACAAAAATCTTTCGTTTTGTGGGCAAAGCTTCCATATCAGCTAAAAGCTGAAACAATAACTGCACACTGGGAACTTCATTTGTGCAATTAATTAGAAAGAATGAAAAACAACAATCAAGAATGAATCTTTTGCTTTTACCAATGTTGCCATCCCTCCCCCTATCTGATTATCAGATTCACACTGATGACATTACTCCAAACAAGCATTTATGACAGTGATTATTAGATGTGGTGGGCATTGATTTATTGGCATGCTGAAATTAGAAAGAAAATCAAAAAAATCTGTCCTCATCAATTTCCTGCCTCATCTTACCTGCCTGTTACCCTAAAATCCTGCAGAATACACACATAAGTTTCACTACATACCTGTAAACAGCATATAATAGTGTAACAATATTTTAATGCTATGATGGCAAGATCTGAAAGTATGTTAGTAATATTGACTTTTTGAAGAATATATAGAATCTTTATACTTCATCTAGAGCAAATAATATGACTGAGGATGCTGACTAGCAGAATTTTATTTGAGTGTTATGTGTGGTCATATTTTTTCCCAGTTGAATCATATGCATATAGAAGAAAAAACATTTGCAATATTTGATAGCTGATACAATACATTAGAGATTTAAATATTATCATGTGTAGCCACTTGCAACTTTTACTCAAGGACTGTACCTCTCATAGACATGAGGTTTTGACTATATATATAGTAAGGCCCATAACTGGTTGGACAAAGATGTTTTTGATAATTTTTGTAGTTTTACATCTGTGCACCACCACAGTGGATTTTAAATCAAATGATCAATATGTGGCTGAAGTGCAGACTTTCAGCTTTAATTCAACTAGTGTTAGAAAAATGTTGCATTAACTGCTTAGGAATTACAGCAATTTTTATAAATAAAGTCCCCCATTTTCAGAGGCTCAAAAGTAACTGGACACAAACATAATTTTAAATATAAGGATTGTTTTTAATACTTGGATGAAAATCCTTTGCTGTCAGTGATTGCCTGAAATGTAGAATACATGAACATCACCAAATGCTACTTGTCCTCCTTTCAGAGCCACCTTCAGTGGCTGCTTGTTTGCGGGTCTCCCTGCATTCAGTTTTGTATTTAATAACTGAAAAGCATGCTTTGTTGGGTTGAGATCAGATGACTAACTTGGCCACTGAAGAGTGTCACACGTCTTTGCCTTGGGTTGCTTTTGCAGTATGCTTTGGGGGATTATTTGCACTGTGACCTGCTCTCCAATCAGTTTTGCAGCATGTGGCTGAATCTGAGCAGACAGTATGGCCCTGTACACTTGAGAATTAATCCCGTTACTTCTATCAGCAGTTACATCATCAACAAACATTAGTTTTTATTTTTATTTCGTTTTGACTTTTTGTTCTTAATTCAGTTTAGTTTCAGTTAGTTCCCAGAGTGGGTTTGCTTGTTTCAGTCTAGTTTTTATTTTTTGAAAATGTTTAGTTTTGGTTTAGTTTTTATTAGTTATCACATATTATCACATCTAGTTTTAGTTTTGAGTTTAGTTTTAGTTAACTATAATAACCTTGGTTGTAAGCCCTTGGTATTTCCATTCATGAAGGTATTTCTTGATTGTAGACACTGACAATGATATGCCTACCTCCTCAAGAGTGCTCTTGACTTTGTTAAATGATGTGAGGTTATTTTTCTTAACCATGGAAATTATTCTGTCATCATCCACTTTAATTGTCTTCTGTGGTCTTTCAAGCCTTTTGGTGTTGCTGAGCTGCCCAGTGTGTTCATTGTTTTTTAATGATGACGTTACTCACTTGCAATGATATGTCTTTGAGTCTTTATACCTAATATCTATATCTATATCTATATCTACCTATCTATCTATCTATCTATCTATCTATCTATATATATATATATATATATATATATATATATATATATATATATATACAGTATATATATATATACAGTATATATATATATAAAAACCTGTTCATTTCCCTTTAAATGGTGCCACATTTGTAACGAAAATGTATTGGTGGGTTGAGCAGCAGAGTTGAGTATGTGGGTTGTGCCCACACATGTGAAGAACTTGCGAAATCTTCTCTGCCAATGCCAAACATCTTATTCTGCTATTGACTCTTGCTTGGTGTTGTTTATTGGATTGGATGATTGAAGTCTGAAGAAACAAGACATATTGGCAATTCAACAATTTATTCATTGAACAAACAGGGGCCTCAGTGGCA
>VUQI01058030.1:19740-33701 GCA_015106735.1 Paratilapia polleni
GAAAATGTACCCACACATTTAAACCTCGAAATGAAGGCCAAATTGTTAAAATTATGTCTTGAGAGCGTCTTTCTATCATGATGCATCTCTGTAATTAATCAAAATGGTGTCATTTAAGTAAACTTAGTTAAATCATAAGTAAAATGTTTATTTTAAAACTGTTCCAGTCTAGCTCATTGGCTTCTGTGCATTTACCAGTGTTTAAGTGAAGAAGAGCCATCATGGAGGTCACGTCTTGTATGATGTGTGTGTGTTTCAACCCTGCCTTTGAGGTACCTGGTTCAGGAGGAAGAGTGTGAGTGAGTGCAGTAGACAGATCATGTCCGCAGGTCCTTCCTTTCCCCTCTAGTTGGATTCCTGTCTTTGCAAAGCCCAGAGGCTTAACTCTGACTGCAGTAAGAGGACTGAGGAACGCTAAACACTGTCTGGGGGAAGGCTGCTGAACATGACAGCCAGTTAATAAGTGTATGGAAGACGAGCTTGGAGGGGTGGAAGGGGTGGGCGGAGAGGGGCAAAATTGTCTGTCTGACTTTTGAGACTTTTGTGAAAGCAAAGGGAGGAAGAGGGGGAGGATTGGTCAGGAGGTGGTGGTGGGGGGGCTGGTAATATTGACTGTTGGATGACGAGAGGGTAATAGGAGATCAGAGAGTCCAGCCACAGGACAAGGAGCATTAGCGCCTGACTGGAGTACAATGAAGACGGAGAAGGCAGTGAAGGGAAAGGGTCGAGTGGTGGATAAAAGAAGGGAGACTTTTAAAAAAAGAGAAGTAGAAGGAGGTATGGCGAGAGAAGGCGATAATGATGCTTACTTTACCCCTGCGAGGCAGCCGCAGCGAGAGCTGTCGGCTTCAGGCAACACTGACTGGTGGGACGCTGTTGGGATGCCTTGGTATGGTAACCCCCAAGACACCACTGACAGTATGTGATAGATTGCGGGTGTGTAATTACACGTATGTGTTTGTTTGCGAGAGAGGGCGATGCTGAGGTTGTTTGTGGGCCTTCGTGCGTGCGTGCGCATATTGAGGTGTGTCTTTGTATGACTTTTAGCGTGTCAATTTTTCTTGGCAGCAGTGAAAGCAGAATGATGTGATTTTCCCCTCTAACAGCCTCCAGGAGTAATGATCCAGGTTATTGCAGATGACGTGTAACACCTCAACCCAGCGGGCATTGGCGCAGCAAAACCTGTCCTTATAGGTTAGGCTTGAGGGAGGCTGTTGTCTTGGTGGCAGCACTGTGCGCACAATTCCTCTGTCTCCCAAACCTGTCACCTTCACATGGGCCCCTCCTTCTGTGGGTAATGGTCTCCTGTCTATGTTGTGAATGATATCTGGACTCCATTGTGCGCCTGTTTCCTTTGCTGTGCTATTGTCCCGTAGAATGCCTTTGTGAGTTTTTTCTCGTCTTTTTCTTCCCGGAGAGGTACAATGTGCAGGCTGTATTCTGAGGTGCTGTAAATGAACAGGCAAACACATCAGCAAAGGTCCTATTTACTTTCAGTCTCAGGAGTGAAAAAGAGAGGTTTCTGCCATTGTTCTGCTACCTCTCAAAACATTAGGATGGTTCATTGTGAACGAGAGAAATAGAAAGACCTCCGCGCGAGTTACCTGTCGAATCAAAGTGTGTGTGCCACCGTGGGACTGTATATTCCTCAGGGAAGGACACAATACAAGCTTTCTGCTGCAACATGGGACACACAGCGATAACAGAACCCTGCTGTTTCGGGCTAAATAACACCCAGGGCGTCCCTCAGACAGAAGGGGAAACCTGTCCCCTTTGAGAAAAGGTCATTGTTTAAGACCCCCAGCAGCTGAACACTGTGCTCTGACATGAATAACTGACAAACGAATGTGTACGGGTCTCACAGGCCCCCAATTACTGTTTGACGCCGCTGTCCGTCAAAGACAAATGGGGCAGGACCTGCCAGAGGACTTTTCACGTTGCTGGAGCAGGCAGCCTTAGAGTCCACCCTTGCGCTGGAAGAGCTTTAAGCGCTGTGCAATAATTGAGTTTGATCTAATGAAGGCAATGCCAAACGTGGGTTATTGTTTGCCTGAGGACAATGCAAGAGAGTTGAATTCATTGTTAGGAAAGATGCCGGGGGAATTTCTTTGAAATGGAAAAATTGCATTAAACATTCCATTTGTATTAATTATATTGTGCCTCTCATTAACATTGGCGCTGTTAGGAGCAGGAGCAGCAGAGCTGCCGGTGGTATTGGGCTTAAAGCGGTACTCCAAGCAATAATATTAGAGGCAACCATCCATGCCTGAGGCACGCTGAAGCTGCGTGTGATGTCACTGAATGAATGAATATAGCTTTACTCTGAACCATTGTGTCTAGACCTTTGGTCCTACGAGACATCAGTCACTCAAGTTACTCACCACTAGATTCAATTAATCATAGCCTTAATTCAATCCGATGGTCGGGCCTCCCAGCTGTAAGCCTTTAAGTGGGTTTTAAGAGAGCCGGAGTCTGCTAGAGTATGGTCCTCCATGCTTGAGCTGAAGGGCTGCCTGGCTACCAGGGATATAGTGACACTCTAGAGGTCAAGGGTTAGACTCACAAAGGCAGGTGGAGTGGTTACTTAGGTCTGGCGTTCACCGGAGTGAATGTGCAAACACAAGTACCGAAGGACACACTCGTGTATTTGAGCTAATGTGCACAAAAGTGGATGTGTACCTTGAGCTACCGGTTCATCAGCCTCTACACAAAAATGTGAGGCAGCAGGCACACACACACACACACACACACACACACACAGAGTACAATGTCAGAACTTGACCTACAGTAGCAGAAGCAGACACTTGTGAAATGTAGTGTGGATCTCCTCAGTCTCATAAATAATGGACGTTGGTGAAGCATCTGTCAACTTTTCTGTCAACCCTGTTCCAGATGGGAGTCAGACAGGCCAGGCCGGAGCAGCGTGTTACATACACAGAACAAACCTCCATCCAGGGTGCCTCCTGCACCGGCGCCCTGTTTACATCAGCACACTGACACCCGCACTCACCTACACGCCTCAGCCTATCTGCTGATTATTTAGGTCCTGCACCCGGCTTCCTCCACTATTTCTTCCTAAACACACACACACCCACAACACACACACAGACACAAATTCAATCACGGCAAGAAAAAGAGCAAGTACGCTCTGAAGACCTCCCCTTGATTCAATAAATAAAGTTTTTTTTTTTTTTTAAAAAGTCACTTTGCTCTCTATCTAAATACACACATATCCCCCAAAGGCTCTTCGAGTAAACGCATCAGTAGCACCTCCTCACTTGGTGGCGGAGAAGCAGTAAACACACGCCTCCAATGCCCTACATGTTTGTTGACTTAAATATGGCAGAGCTCACGTAACATTAAACACTCGCTGTGAGTTCCTTCCAAACGTAGCCACAGAGCTTTGCACTCGCTAAGTCACACTTCCTTGGCATCTGGCTCAGATATATCGGGGTGTGTTGTCCACGGGCACGCAGCCAGGGAGGGGACAAGCGAGCAAGCTTGGGATTTGTGCACTGGAACAAGTTTCAGCATGGACTTGGGCTCTGCCTCGCTTCCCTTCCCCCTGGCAGCTGGGGTGGTAGGATGAGTGGGTCGGGTGCTGCCGGGTGGCGGTTACTGTACGGTTGCTTTATGGACTAAAGCACTGTCTTCCCGGCCTTGTCGTAATAGAGGATTCAGCTCATAAAGCAGCATCATGATTTGCAATAAGCAGAGTTAGGGGAGAGTAATGAAGGTGTAAATCAACTGAGCCGTGTTTTTTTTTTTTTCTTCTTCTTCTTCTTTTAATCTGACGTTGGCAGTCTCTCTCTCTCCTCTCTGTTCTGCCCGCTCCCTTCTCTGCTTCTTCCTCCTTTTCTCTCTCTCCCTTTGCAGTAATGGAAAGCCTGGCACTCTGTAATAAAGCAGAGTGAGCAGCAGTATTAGTAAACAGTCGCCGCACTCATTCAGCCAAGTACAACTCCTTTATTTTGTGTGTGCGAAGTATTTCATAGCCCCGTATGGTGTTAAGGTTGTGGGCGTGGGGGGCTTAATGAATGAGGATGGAATGAAGAGTATTTAATTCCAGTCTGGGAGCGGGAGGGACTATTAAGACCTCCTCATAAGAAAGCCTTTGTTTTCATTTTTTTTTCACAGAAGTTCTGGACCAAAAAAAAGAAAAGCCTTCTTTTTTTTCAGTTCCACTGGGAATGTAGATGCAAATTTGCTGCATACAAGCTTTGCAAAGAGGAAGGGGACCACACAGCCATCAGCGGGGCACCAGGGCTCGCCTCGCTCGCTGCCCTTTCCCCAAATAAAGACGTCGTCAGAATTTTGAAATGGAAGTTGGATTGGAAGCAATCATCAAAAGAGAGGGTCCAATACTCCCCGAGTTAAAATGCCTGGCTGGGAATCATGTTAAAATTTCCATTCCTCGCTCCAAATCGATCGTATGGGTCCCTGCTCTCCAATATCCATGGTCACCTTTGCTATAAAGTAGGGTATTACTTCTTTAATGCAGTGGAGTTTTATTCTGTGACCAGTGAGGAGAGGAAGGAAAAGAAATGTATCCAGTGACCTCAAACACAAAGAAATGATGGCTGGGGATAATGAAAGAAAGTAGCTTGAGTTTTATATACACTGTATGTGTGTCTTTATGAGCAGTGCTTGAAGTCCACGAGACATTGGGTTGAGTTATTTTCCTCGTCTGCCTGTTTAACTCTGGCTAGCCTCCACGGACACGTTAATGCAGTATTGATTGTTTATCTGTAATAACACCATGCTGTTGCTGCTTGGGTGACAACAGACGAGGGAAGGGAGGCGGCCGGGGTGGGTGGGGGGGCGGCAAAGCAGGAGAGAGTGCCGCGGGTGGTAAGGTGGTGATAGATAACGCACTATACCCTCTTTTGACTGGTGGCTGGTGATTGTGAATCTGGGGTAAAACGAGGTGGCTGAACATATCCTATCTGGCAATAGTCCAGGTGTGAAATGGGAAATAGAAACTGGGGTGAAAACGTCAGTGCAATGTGGCCGCTGCTCGATAAGGCTGTCTCCTGTCTCTGAATAATTCAATCTGGTAACTTCCATTCTGGTAACTTGCCGGTGCCAATGCCGGCCGTCCACCCACTCTCTGCCCCTAGGCCCCGGAGCCCATATGGCCGGCTACAGTGTCTCTCCGTGACCTATGGCCGGGCCTGTTGTTGAGCCAACCCCCCCCGAGGAGCTTGGTAATTACAAATAAGCTGGAAGTCACACCAGCCACGAGAAAAGGTGAGTGTGATTAAAGATGTGTGTACAGCAAAGTTCAAGGGGTGCTCCACTGGCATGCCAGCATATTGAAGCGTGGGCCTCGGTGGTGATGGGGAATCAAACGCTAACCCGGATCAATCGGGCTTCTTTGTTCATTAGAGTCATCCATTCCCGGGAGTGGTAATAAATTTAAAAAAAACAAGCCGTCGCAGCGCTCATTTCAGTCATGAGGCCGCTGTCCCTCAGGGGTAACTAGCAGAGGTAAATAAACATGAGTCACAGTTAAGGTCAGAGGAGATCATGGCCGTCTGTTGTTCATCTGAGATGATGCCTGAATCCTTTTTGACGTGATTGGATTGAGAGCTGTGCAGAAAGACCCTTATTTACCAGCAGGATCTGTTCAAAAGATGAAAAGGCAGCAAATGCCCTCCTTTCATTTCTTAAGGAGCATTGCTACCAAAATACGTATTTATATGCGCCATTTAAATTCACAAATTCTGCAGCTTATTCCTGAGTGGTATTCATACAATTTATACTGTTTTCATTTGTGCTTTTTTTTTTCTATCCCGAGGCTAAGCTGATACCCTTGCAGAAGTCCTGCCCGTGACAAATGGCTTTCTTGACACTTGGCTGCCTCGCTGGTTTTAGTTGGGTGCAGTTTGAGGGGAATTTTGTCCAATTTATGAACAGTCAAAAGCCATGCACATCTCTAGCTTGTGAGCATGTGTAAAGCCTCAACTGTTAATAACGTAAAAACAGGTGCTCCTAACTGTCGCTGTGTGATTTTTATGGTGGGCTTCTGGGGAAGGTCATTACTCTTAGTAAAGGAAGGGGGGGGGACACATTTTCTCTGTGCAGCCGTTTATTGGGTCATATTTTAGGCGGGTGATGTCTTTGTTTTAGCTCCATGTATTATTTAGCGTTTTGTGACAATTGTGTTTGTAGCTGTCTTTCTGCTGACCTGCTGTTACAGTCAATATACGCCTGAATGGAAATGTGCTTCCACGTCGCTCCCTTTCATGTAATTGTCACAACAGGGAGGCTGAGACAAACGTGGGAACACAAGTCCTCCACTGATTTTCAATTCACTGCACCAAGTTTGACCTTTGTGTAGCCCAATCAATGCATCTGCTTCATGAGACGCACCATCATTTAAAAGCAATGGCTCTATCTTAATCTAATATCCTGGAAGGGCAGTATTATAAAGAGGAAAACAGCGCCATTGATACAGAAATAACAGCTTTTTAATTACCTGGTTAATTGTGAATATTATCCCTACACTGATGCATACACTCTGGCCCTTTGCTCCAGACTTTGCAGGGCTAAATGTACAGAATAAAAACAGACTCTTGCGCTTGACTTCACATGAGACATGCAAACACTTGGGAAGCAAACACTGATTTGCATAGAGACGGAGGCTCCCATAACCACCAGTGTATTACCACAAAGGCCACAGTGGGAAAAGCAGGAAGCCGGCAGACCCTCCATTGAGCCTCTTCCCTCCTCCCATCCCTAACTCCCCCTCTGCCATTGTCAGTCCCTCAGAAGAGGGCTGTGTTAGACCACACGGCTGCTTGTGACAAAACATGTGCTCTGGTGAACACACAGGAAAGCAAACAACCGAGGATGTCTCATCTGCTAACGTGTCACAGGATGAATGCCATTAAGCTATTATTTCTTTGCTCTTTATGCGCGAGGACGTCTCGTGCCCATTTGTTCTGCCATCAAGCAGAGGATGACCACATCTGTTTGCCACGAGGGTACTAAACGTTATTAATCTTTTCACGAGGACATTTAGCAAAATCAGACCTCCATTTATTAGCCCCTAGCACAGGATGAAGAACTGGCGAGGGGAGATAATGATTTTAAGCTCCCATTTACTCAATTAATTCTCAGATGTGGAATCAGAAGCCGCTTGCTCAAATGTGAGAGTCTCTGTTGTTCATGATGTCATAGTCCAAAACCGTATTTTTCAGGGCTAAAAGTAATTATTTGGCTCTAGAGCTGGAACAAAATGATGCCACCTTAATACAGTAATTTCCAACTAGAGTAGCTGTTGGGGGGTACTTACGCAGTAGACAGGCCATGCACGGACAGATTAGTGTAACTAATCTGAAAAACAAATTAAAATTTAATTAAACAATTGAGGGGACTTAATCAGCAGAAAGGTTGACATTTAACTAGCAGGAGTGGGTAAGCAGTAGAAATAGACAGACAAAATAAATGCATAAATGATTTATATAGATAGGTAATGGCCAGAAGCTTAAAGTATAAGTGAAGCTCACTTTATCACCCAAAATCCTGACGTTTCTGTTTCTCCACACCCCCCTCTGGCTCTGCTCCGTGTGTGCATCAGTTCTTAGCTGTGAATGGACCGTCGTTGCACGTGAATTCCACTGACGTACCGTAAACTTCCGTAAAGCTCGTCTTCTCATCTTCTCATCTTTCAGAAACAGTTTCTGACTTCATACGCTTTGTTTTCCATCTGATCGGCGGCAGGCCCATTTTACAAGGGCTCTTTAAATTACAGGAAGGGAGTCACTGTAATTTACAGTAATTTAAAGAGGCCTTGTAAAATGGGCGCACCGACGGTCAATAAAGGGTTAAAGTAAGGCTAGCATTTAAACTTTTTAGCCAGCGGTATGGAAACTGTTGAAACTGTTTCCTGAAGGAATGCATAAACAAATTTTTAGCTAAAAGTAGGGGTAAATTTAAAAAAAAGTTATTTGTAAAGCTATTTCAGAATATGGTTATAAAATATAATAATAATAAGCTTTCTATTTATTTATATAGCTCTTTCCTTAACAAGGTTACAAAGTGCTTCACAGAAAGAAATTAAAATTTAAAAAATCTAATTAACAGTTAAAAACATTTGAAATTTAATAAATAATAATAAAAATACATATATAAGTAAACAAGGCAAAAAAACTTTGTCATTCATGAAAGCTTTTTTATAGTTATCTAAAATTATTAATCAATTTTTTTTTAAATAGTAACTTATTAACTATGGCTAGCATTTGGAATTGTTAGCAAAAAAATAGGACAAACATTTTAAAAGTTGGGTAAAAGTATGAATAAATGGCTGAAATGTTTATCTTAACTAAAAATACGGATGCAAAATATTTTTAACATTTTGTAGCTAAGCATAACTGTTGAAATAGCTAGATAAAATGATAAAGAAAAAGGTTGAAATAATTTCCTAAAGGTATGGCTACCAGTTAAAATTTTTAATTAAAAATATGGATAAACAGCAAAGACAGTGTAAGAGATAAATGTAGCTTTGAGGTCTGAAAAGTGCCTTAAACCTGCATTATGTCTAATGGCCACCAGGGGGTGACATTTGTGGGTGTGTGGAAAAAAAAAATGACCCTCTGCCCTGAACTCAGTAAACACTTTCCTCATTTCAGATCATATTGAATAAAACTTTAAGTCCGTTTTGTAAATTTTGATCAGTCTAAGTCTCAGAAAGGAGAATTATTCCGGGTGTGCTCATTGGCTAATGTCTTGTGATTGACTGTTAGCCAATGAGCATGTGGTTTCACGGTCAGATCTGCCACTCGTTCGTCACATTCGGTTTCAAAACACCAAGATGGTGACAGCAAAAACGCTCATCCTAGAGCTTCAAAGCAGGACTTCACTAACCAATGGGTGACATCATGGTAGCTGTGTCTATCTTTTATACTGTCTATCATAAACAGTTGAAATATAAGTAGCTAAAATCATTGCTAGCAGTTGAAATTTCCCAAAAATGGGATTAAAAAAAAGTATTTCTACTTCTTCTTCTTATTAAATTGTTAGCGATAAAACAGCTAAACATAATGGGTAAACAGTTGAAATTGTAAGCTAAAAAAAATACATGAACTGTTGAAGAAGTAACTAAAAGTAGTGGATGAATGGTTGGAATAGTAAGGCAATAACAGTTGTGACAGTTAGCTAACCATAACCGATTAAAGGATAAGATGAATATAATCCCTAAGAGTAAACAGCTGAAAGTAATCCAGTTTAAAATGAACTTAAATTAGCTCTTGAACATAAGTGGAGTATGAAAAGGTTCTTGAGTCCATCTGACAGGACGCTGGAATAAAAGAAAAAAAAAAAAAATGGTTGGGAATCACTGCCTTAATATACTAAGAGAAATAACTGAGAGGATCCTTTTCTGCTGCTCTGTCACTTGCCATAAACACTGTTGTAAGTTCATAGGTGCCCATCTTTGTCTTTGTGACAACCGGGAGAAGGAAGAGGGAGTGAGCTGAAAGACAGAGCGGTGTGTGGAGAGCTGGCAACCCACAATTTAGTCCAGACTGAGGAGACGTATAAAATCAAGTGTACGAGAGGAATGGTTACTTCAGGAGCCCTCTGTGGGTTTTAAACTGGGCCACTCCAGCGTTGGCTGTGAGAGCCTCGGTCTGAGTGATGCGGGCTCTGCTGAATGATGGCACAGTGGAAATAACTAGAAAAACAGGCAAAATAGCTCTCATTGACTTGGCCCAGATTGTATGATTTATATGGGTTATTTGGTATGCATTTGGGCAGCGAGGCAAGGTAATGTGTTTGCAGTGAGCTCTGGAGCGGTGCACTGGGATGAATGTTGTGGGCTCACCCTGTGTATGTGTGTGTCTGTGTGTCTGTGTGTGACAGGGATAGTATGAGCTAATTTGTTTGGATTACTGTCGTCCATTCAAAGGCACAGCCTCACATCCCTGACATGTATGATCCGGAAATTGGTTAATCGCATAGTCTACAATTTGTGAGTTTCATACCCAAAGCCTCACATTTCTTTCTCTATATTTCTTCAGATATGTTATTAGTCTGTGGATAAACATCTAATAACATCCTTTCCCTCGGAATATATTGGTAGGGGTAATTGTTGGTAACAGATCTTTGCGGAAAAGTTAATGTGCTATTTAGAAGCAGATAGGGGACTTAGAGCAACTTTAACTAAATCTTGGTGCTGTTCCAGCGTTGCAGGTTGAATCCTAATTTCGACTAGAGGACTCTGGTGTTTTGCAGACTTTCAGTGAGGAATTTCAGTTCAGCTTTGCATTCCAATTTGACTGGGGATTTTCAGCTGTTTATTCAGCAGCGTTTTATGATGATGATTTTGCCCTCCTCAATCTGTAGAGATTTTTTTTTTTTTTTTAATTTAACATTTTCCTTTGTGGTAATATCCCCCATCTGTCTGAAATCTCCTTTTAGTGATCAGTTTCCTTGCCTTAATCTATGAGGCAGTGTGCACGTCTGTACATCAAACCGGAGTGGGGTGAAGTTATTTTCAAGACAATGTGACAGTGTGTCTAGACAGAGTTTCTCAGCTAAACAAAAGATCAATATATATTGACAGGATTGTGAATACATTTTTCTTTCTTCTTTGTTTCTGTTTTGTTGCAAAGACAGGGGACAGAAAAGGGAGCAAAAGTTCATCCAGATGCTCAGTTTTTCATAATTGGCCTCGGGGAAGTCGGTTGTGAACCACTAACCCACATGGGCAATAAGACAAATGGAGAGTCCCAGATTTGGGTTGAGCGTTTCCCTACTCACACTTGGGATTTAGCTGTAGATTTCTCCAGCGAGCGGCATAACATGGATTGTGACACGTACTCTGAGTCGGACTTAACAAACCGAGTCTGAGATGAAGCGAGGAAGAGGAAGCAGGGAGGCCAAAGAGAACAACCTGCTGCTGACACCTCCTCACATTAGCAGCCTTATAAGGGCCTCCTCTGTGGATTGTAACATGACCAGGTTACCTGTGGCACCACTTCCCAACCCTCCTCCTCCCTCTCGTCTCCCTTGCTCAACCCTTCGGCTGACATTCTACTCTCTCACTTTTAATTGCACCCCCGGGGGTTTTTCTGGGTTGCTGTGGAAGTCTCGGGCTCAACAGGCGCGGTAGGGTGCTTTGCCGTGTCGCTCATATCCCTCGTTAGGGAAAAGTAAAAAAATAAAAAAAACAAGAAGAGAAGGTGGGAGAAGTAGAAGAAGAGGAGTAATCTAGTCTAGATTAGGCTAAAATGCCACCCAGGCCCACTGTTTGTAACAGCCCACGTTCACAGAAAAGGCCATTAGCTGGCCAGATCCAATATGTATTGATGAATGCATTTGTGCAACTCACGTTGTCCCTGTCTCTATCCTCATGGTCCTGTGTTCGATAAAACCAATAGATGCATTTAATAACTAATTGTTCTGATTCAAAATGTTATCCCAGGCAATTCTTTGAGCGTAGAATCATGGGGCATTCAAAAATTGGCAGCAGACGCATTAATCTTGCTTACCCAGCACCCACCACAAAGCACAAGTCTTATTGCTCTATGGCGACTCCACATAATCTGTGACAGGCAATTTAAAGCAATTTACTTTTTTCATTTTTTCATCAAGCTTTTTTTTATTTTTTTAATGCAATTAAATGGCACATGATATGAAGCGAAGACGGGGCAAGCGAGAGAGCGGGTGTATGTGTAAGGAGGGAGAAAATAAAGGCAGCCTTGTGCTTGTTGTAAACACTGCCTCTTAACTGGGAGAATATAATTATGGTGTCATGTTCTATTACACACCTTCATTATGACGATGGTGCTCCCTGAGAAAGCGAACAGGGAAAGACGAGACCTGTGGCTCTGTTTCAGAAATCACCTACAGCAATGGGCATTCGAGGAAGATGACTTGAAGAAGAGCACGCTCATTTTTATTCTTTGGTTATACAGTTTTTCTCCAGTTTCTGTTTCTTTAACAGAAAATTGGGGTTAATTACAGCGTGTGTTTAGCCTGTAGTTTCCCCCCCATAATTTCTGTCCGTTTTAACAACACTGTACTCACAGTTAGTGCCATCTAGAGACATAGAGGAAGTAGCAGGACCTCTAGATAAACTTTATTTGTAGTTAAAAAACTTGACTGCATATAAAAGATGGATGTACCCACTGCATCATCACCAGTTGGTTTGGGATGTCTTGTTTTTAGCATTTTGGCCACTGCTGTGATGGTTTCCTGCAGGCAAAAGTGCCCAGAGAACGTGGAGTGCTAAGTTATCAGCTCAAGCTAGCAAGCCTTTTAGCAAGCTGCATGCATAGACTATATGAGCACATGGCACAAACACAAATACCTTCTAAGTAGTGCTAAGTAACATACAAATAAAATACTTATGAAATGGAGCATGGATTCCTTGAATGTACTGTTCATACTGGCACAGAAGGCTGTATTATTTAACTGATAGTTGCATTAAATAATGAAACAGGTCCAGTTCAGCGTAGCAGACACCTAGTTGATACAGCCACTTAAACAGGTAAGTTATCAAAATACAGCCCCATGTACAGTTGTTATAAAGGGGGAAATTAGCTCTATATGTCAAAGCCACTTTTGTACCAGGCTGTAAACATGTGTATTTTTGCTCTTAAGTTGAGTATTTTAACATTGGAGTCTATGGGGAGTGACTCACTTTTAGACCTAGCCTCAAGTGGTCACTAGAGGAACTGCAGATTTTGGCACTTTATTGTTTCTAGCCCTACAAGTTGAAAAATCTGCTTTAGGAAGCCTGTAAGTTATGACATGAATGTGACATTTATGTCAGGAAACAACTTGGTAAGAGGCAGATTTTATCACATTACTCTAATGTTCAGAGGAGGGATGCACCGATATTATTTGGATCAAATATCAGTGAGAATATGCCAGTATGCAGGGGGGTTTTGTACTTTTTTTGCATTGGCTTAATTTTTCAGCCTCAGAGGTTTCCTCTTGCTAAAAATTTATTTTTATATCAGGAAAATTTTAATTTGGTTAAAAGTTTTCAAATATGTTCTATAATTTTACATAATTATATCCAAATATGGCCTGCAGCTCCCAAGTAATTCCCATAGCATCATGCTACATTAGCTTGAGGTGGTCAAGAAAGTCAAAGTCAAAGAGCTAACTATAAAAGCAAAAAGTACGGTTAGCTCTTTGCAATATTTAAGCAAGAATTAAAGGTATCTGCAATACAAAATATAAAATTTCTGCCCTCCTTTTCATACTGCTTACAATAATATAGGATAGTTTGGCAATTTTTGGTTACACATAACATATTTTGTTCAGTTTTTGGTACTTGCGCCACTGATCTCATTTTTTAGCATCAGAGGTTACTGCTTAAAATTGAGTCACAAAGGTCTAGAGACTGGTCTGCGACCTCCTGGCAACCACTGGTCACTAAGGAAAAATGTGTGTTCCCTAACCGGTTGGGAGGTGGTTGCTGGAGGTTGCTGGCAGTCACTAGGTGAAATTGGTTGGAAAGAAGTATGCAGTGCTGCACCAAAAAGCTCCTTGCAATTGCTATTCTGATTACTGGCGATCTGCTAACAACCAGAGCAATCATAAGGAGGTTTTTGTTGCAGCACCCTCTTTACGACCAATTTCACCCAGCGACAGCCACGCCTGCCAACTGGTCATGGAATGCACATTTTTCCCTAGGAATCTGTGGTTGCCAAGGGGTCTCTGACTGGTCTCTAGGCCTGTGTGACTGGGGCCTCACATAAAAACACCAAGTGAGCACACCCAGGTTTAGTAATCTCTAATATAATACAGTCTGTATACTTTATGGATGCTTACAATAGATAATTTGAGTGATGTTTTTCTCTTCTTCTTTGTTTTCTCTGCCAAATAATTTGAGCTAAATTGGATTTAGTGTAAGCATAGTTTAAATTTAGTGTTTTTTGACCTCTCAGACTTCTTTGTAGCAATGCTACAAGTTCCCTTAAATCTCCCTCCATCTTTCT
>VUQI01058030.1:45373-64278 GCA_015106735.1 Paratilapia polleni
AAGAGAAGGGTTTTGTCACTACAAGTGACATCATGGCAGCCGGAGAACACAGCATGGAACAAAACCCCTTTTGTTTGTGGTGGAAAAAAAAAAACCTGAATTGGAAATAACACAATGACAGGTTATTATAAACAAGGGAGCAGCTCTTGACTCACAGTGAAAGATAGAATGATGAAACTGCACTTGAATTACGACATCCTGTCTGCAGTTATTTGGTAAACTCAATCTCCCCCGGCTTAGTTTTTTTTAATTTATTTATTTTTTGCTTTTTACAACAGCTTTATCGAGTTGTGAAGTGCTAACAAATGAAATTGCAATCTTTCCTGAGCAAGCGTAACAAAAGCAGTTGGAACAGGAAGAAATTAAGAGGAGCGATCGAGATGTGATGGAAAAGACTCTGGCAGTGTCTTGTTGGGGAGCTGGTTGGCTGTTAATCTTGCTGTATTGGCCAATGATTTTCTTTTTCCTGCAGAAAGGGAAGCTTACGCTGCTTCTCATTAGCAGGCGAGCTGCATACAGGCCTCAGAGGGCCTGGGCTGTCACTGGGGGAAGAGAATGTTTGTTTATTTCATTATTTCTTACTTTACCAAAGGGCACATATCCACTGAAAATGGTTAATGGCCTGTGGTTGAGGAGTGTTTGTGCTGCACTATCATATCTCATAAAGTATTTACAGCCCCTGATAGGCCCCAGTGGTTCTGGGCCTGGTGGGTAGAGTCTTCAGCGTAGTGAACAAACACCCCAGCGTGCATGCAAACACACACACACACACGCACCTGCAAATACTAGCCTCCAGTAATAGGCTACAGCTCGCAGAAAAGACAAAAAAGGCTGATGAATACAGACATAATACACTTCCCAGCCCTGTATTACTCAGTGGTTGAGGCAACCTGGGGAAAGGACTCAAGCATCTTATGGCAGCGGAGTAGAAAGGTGCAGGGATTTGTGTGTTTTGTTGGTGGGGGGTGGGGTAGTTTTTGGTCTGTTTTCATGCTCCCCCATTACCAGCTGCTCACCTTGGCAGAGAGGCAAGGAGTTTGCAATATGGCACAGGCCTGGCTGTACTCGCATCATGGCAGCCCTTGCAGGTCTCCAGTGGCGACCTGGAGCATGCATTGGCAGTGTTTATTGATTGGGCGATAAGTTCCCTGTTGTGTTCTGGGAAATCAGGGGGGGAGACTTCAGTTACCCTCCTCTCTTTTGTGCGTGAGCAGCGGAGGAAAAGGGTGTGATGAGGTCTTGCGGTGACGAAACCCGGCAAACATCTGTCTGACAACGTTGCAGGGGCGAAGTGATGTCTGAGAAAGATACGCCAACATGTCTAGGGCACCTGCAATTATCTCCATGCTATCACCTGCCTACCAGTGTTTAAAACACCCACTGGTTTTGTCAGATTAATTAATCTTCTATCATCAACATCACAAGTATTTAGTTGGCCAGGCATTATTCGGCTGAGTGCAAGCAGCCCCACCTGCTCAAGAAATGTTGACACAAAAGAACCAAAACTGTCAACTTATTAACTCATTTAACTGAGCCAAATGATGGCCTAAATGAGGATTCAAAGCCTTCAGAGCCTCATTTTAATGTCATTTAATTTTGTTCATTTAATTTTTTGCCTACGCTGTAACAAATCTCAACATTGCCAAGTAGTTTAATGCCAAAAGGGAGCCCTTTTTTACTCAAAATAAACCAAAAATCTTAGTGTACAAATAATATTACAACAATATTACAACAAAAATTTGCTATATATATATATATATATGTGTGTGTGTGTGTGTGTGTATGTGTGTGTGTGTGTGTGTGTGTGTATATGTGGAATTAAGAAAAATCTGAGTTAAACAGTAGAACTGCCAACATATTTAAAGCTCCTGTGAGGCTGACAGAATGGCATCTGCAATCACAAACATATCATCTCTTGAAGCAGTTAAGTTGTTCATTTTTATCAGTTTTTTTAAACCGATTTGACAAAATGACCTTTTAACATTTAGTATATTAGGTTTGTTAATTGTACAGTTGCTTTAGTCTTTTTCTTTACACATCAAAAAGGTAAAATATGTTTTAAAATTCATTAACTGAGGCTACCACAAACAACAGAATAATTAAGACATTTGAATATTTTATTGTAGAAGAGTTGTGCTGTTTTAGTTTGGCTGTACTTCAAACAGAGTTCAAACAGCCTAACTTTTTACAGTTCATCTCTTGACTACAGTAAACCTCTTAATTATTGTAGAAGAACAACAGTAAAAAGTTCTTGATTGTTTTCGAGCTGCTTCCACCACCAATGCCCATCCGAAGTTCACTTAATGCTTGTGGGGTTCTTTTTTTGCAGTTCAGTTCAGTTTGATTTTATTTATAAAGTGGCAATTCACAACAACAGTTGGCCTCAAGGTGCTTTATATTGTAACTACAATATTAGAGAGAAAACCCCAACAATCAGATGATCCTCTACAGGCAAGCACTTGGTGACAGTGGGGAGGCAGAACTCCCTGTTAATAGGATGAGACCTCCAGAAGAACCAGGCTCAGGGACAAACAGGGTAAAACACAAAGTACAGGAGAGACAAAAGTTAACGACATGCATATAAATGCATGGGGAGTGCATCATGGGAAGTCCCGCAGCAGCCAAGGCCTATAGCAGCATAACTAAGAGATGGTTCAGTGTCATGTGATCCAGCTCTGACTATAAGCTTAATCAAATGGAAAGTTTGAAGGCTAATCTTAAAAAGCCTGCAGTCTGAGAGCGAAGTGGTCTATTGGGATAATTTGGAACAATAATGTCTTTAACATATGATGGGGCCTGATCATTCAGGACTTTGTATGTGAGGACAAGGATTTTAAATTCTAGATTTAACAAAGAGCCAATGAATAGAAAGTAATATGGGAGAAATATGATCTCTCTTTTCAGTCTCTCTTTGCTTTCTTTGCCTCATTTGACAACGGGACTCTTTTTCCTTTGCTGGTTAGGGTTTCCTACTCTAGTTCTTCCACCATTTCACCCACCTGGGGAAGGTTACCAATAGCTACGGCTTTGTTTTGGTTGCACTATTGAGCCTTCATCTTCCAAGGAGATTTCATACCTGGAGGCAGAGAGAATTGGATAGTGAAAGCTGGGTTTATAGACAGCCACTCTAAATGCAGATGGTGTCAATATTCATTCCTTTTAATTTTATAATGAATTAACGCAAACAGTTCGCCCATTGCCTCTTTAAGTATAACTTAAAACAAGTTTTTTTAGTTGCAGACAGATTGCATTATTCCTTCATTATTCCTGCTCAGGGAAGACTTAATTAAAGACAAACACAACACGTCTTAGTAATGTTATGCAGTGTAAAAATATCTAAATTTAAAGCTACTGTGATACTGAGTGTAAAAGAATTATCCTTTTAAAAATACCCCTGTATGCTGTTTATGTACACTTATGGCCATTTAGTAGCTGCAGCACTACAGCAAAGTTAATATAAACTGTTGATAACTGCCCATAATTAAAATGCAACATGCTGGAAATTGTGCACAAAACAAAAGATGTCAGATGTGAGGAATGTAAGTTAAGTGACATTTCACCTTCAAGTCTCAGCAGCTCTCACTGCATATCTCAAGTTTACACATCAACAGACATTTGATAAGCTATTTTTGTACACAGTCTGAGGCTACCATCTGGCTACATAGAAGGCAGCCAGTTCTCGACAGGCCAGGACACAAGGCCTTAAAGGCTAACTGGCTAATTGCCCTAAGCAGCCTGTTTCTAGTGCCATCTTTCTGGCCTAACTCGAGTGAAACACAAATGGCGACCAGATCGAGTCAACGCTAACATTTGCTACACTTGAAGCTGATTAATTTCACAAACAAAGACGGCTCGCTGATAAGTTCTCACGCACAGATGTCTGATGAGTGCCACTTCACCTCTCAGCCCACTTCATACTGTAAGATGAAGCATGCAGGAATAGAAATAAATGTTTTTCCTGTGAAAAATTACAAACTATTAGAAATATTATGGTATCACTTAACAAAGTGGGCTAATTGAGTGGAGGTTTTTGAAATATATAGCATTTATTGATGATATAATGCTTGAAGTAAAGGCTTTATAGTTTGTTTCACAGCTGATTCCCTGCAAGGAAATCTTCCTCACAAGCCATTTTTCTCCATGATTGGGTCCTTGAAGTCCTATTTTGTTAAAAAGTGAGAACTTTTCAACCTGTTTCCAATGCAAATCAACTCATATCAAGTATTCTCTGAAATCAAGTTTCATTTTTTTTTCTTGATGAGAGTGTGACTACTCTCCACATTCTTTCCATATTCTTCTGTCTTTCAAGACACAGACAGTAATTTTAGAAACATTACTACGCACTGTTTCACACAGTTAAATGTGTTAAAGGAACATTTGGACACAATCTTGGACAATTAATGTGATTTTAATCTCATTTACTAAATTCAGTAACTGCATGATGTTTGTTAAGTTCATTGACCAAGACAATCATAACTACTATTTCAGCCATAATCAGTGGCTCCATAGTGTAGTGTTTTGTACATTTACCACACAAGTGAACAGTTCCTGGTCACCTTTCCAGGCAGAGACACAAATCTCTTTTGGGTTTGCGTAAGGAAGGGCATCCGGCATAGAAATCTGCCAAACATCTGGAGCTACCTGCTGTGGTGACCCCTGTGGTGCAGCCGAAATAGCTTTTACGATTTCAGCCATAATCAGAAGGCCTTAGTTTTACATATGTGCTCATTTGTTTTCTTTCAATTAATGTCTGTATGGTGAATAAGGTGCATAATTAGCTGGTTAGCTAAACATAAAGCTAACCTGGGTCTTTCTAAAGGTAACAAAATCTACTTATCAGCACATCTACAACTCAATAACTAGCCTCTTGTATGTCATTTGTTTGTTCAAATGAGTAACAACTTCATGCCATGCTAAGCTAATGAGCTGCTAGCTGTAGGCAGTGTTGTAAATTGTGTATTTCCATGCTTGCACTTGCTAATTTAAGTGCATAAGTACCCTGATAGTGTAGTCATTATGGTCAAAAGGTTAAGTTTGGGAATACTTAATGGTTGCCATCTTAGCTAGCTAGCAGGAGGAATATATCATTTCGATGAGCATGCGAATGCTAGCTAGGAATAATGGTCAGAAAGTTGAGTGTGGAACCCTAAAAGGTCACCATCTTGGTTATGTAATTAAAAGAGGGGCCACCAAGCAGTTTTCAGCCAGTAGGAGTCAAGGTTATATAGTTGACTAAAACTAAGCTAAAACCTTAACCATTTCATAATTTCAGAACTGGAATAAAAAATAAAAACTAGACTAACAAAAAACAAACCTAACTAAAAATAATTTTTGTAGTTAATGAACTAAAATAAATAAACTATAGAGCAAACATCTTTCGTTTTAGTCTTTGTCAGTTTGGTCAAATTTGTCATCACAACCAGCCTGAGGAGGCTTTAATCTATCTGTTCAGTGAAATTGAGATGTCTACTGTTGGCTTATATCACTGTACAGTTATGATAAAGAAAAACTGAAACTAATAAAAACTACAGTCCAGTCAGTTTTTATTTGTAAAACCCAGTATCACATGGAAATGTTCAAAGGGGGTCACAGGCATGAAAACATTAAAAACAAACATCAAACTAAAACTGAATATCTTCCATCTACCAGCTACAGCTAAATTGAAATGAGCAAACCAACAGTGGAATTTAACTGAAACTAAACTGATTTGAAAACAAAAAATTCAAACTAAACAAAAAAAATGCAAACTCATTAAAAATACAAAAATATAATAACTCTGGTAGAAGGAATAGATTGTCAGTTTAGATGAGGATACTAATGCTAGCTACCTAGCTAAAAGTGGTAGATTGTAATCAGGTGCATAGACTGTATAAAAGATGGACGTAGCCAACTAGGAAAAAGTGTGAGACGAACTGGAAACAGAGACCGTTCACTTTCAAAGTAAAAGTTGTACCTTACCACTGCAATCAACACGTTTCAAAAGGCGCAACCATCACTTTGAAGATGAACGTGCGTTGCTCTTTTTCAAGTTTCACTATATCTCTGCAAGTAGTTGCTGAGTGTTTGCAAACAAGTCCTGCAACCTGCTAGCAACCAAAGCAATCACAAGGAGGTTTGCAGTGCAGCTCTATATACCTCTTTGCAACCAATTTCACCTTACGACAGTCAGCAACCTCCAGCAACCACTTGCCAACCGTTTGGGGAATACTCATTTTTCCCTAGCAACTGGTGGTTGCCAGGGGGTTGCTGACTGGTCTCTAGGCTTGTGTGACTGAGACCTTACTTAACTAACTTATTACAGTGCACTTGTCCTGTTTAGCTCCTCTATATGTTTTTTTTTCTTACTGTTAGTAAGTTGTTTTTTTTTTTCAGTTCCTCTGCTTAAATTAAAAGTCAGTATTTGCAGCAGTACTTCACCCAAGGCCCCAACCACCCCCACCCACATCATGATTTCATGACAACTGATAGCTGAAGGTTGGCAACCCCAGTACACAGTGTAAATAGTGTACACTACATGAAAGCATGCAAACAGAAATGAAAATGGGGTATTAATCTTCAGACTCATGTAAATGAAGGAAATAAACAAATTTCCCTAAATGTTAGCCTCGTCCTTTAAGATATTAAGGGCTCTGTTGTGGATTTGTAAAATGGAGACTTTCTTTCCGTTCTTTAAGAGACCAGAAGTCCAAGTGTTAATAGATATAGCATCATGCTCTCTGCCTTTTTTATTATTTGGTGCCATAGGAGGGCAGAGGAGAAAAGGCAAGCTATTGATGTACCAGGGCTTCTTGGTGACCAAACTGAATGCACATGTGGCTTTCTTTTCTCCCCCCTTGTGACAGTTTAATTGTATTTTCAATATAAATTGATCAAAGGGCCATTGTGAATGCACGTTGGGCTGCCACATTGATTTCTGGGAGAGTCTTTTTTTTTTCCACCCCCTCTTAATTTGAGTAGAAGGGCAGCAGTAAATTTTCCTCACCAGCAAGGTGGGCAACTGGGAGGGACGGGGTCGCTGTAGCAGGCGCTAGAGTTCGATACTCTGAGCTTCCTTGTAATATCCTTCAGTGTAGCAAGGAGGAACTCTTCAAAACGGCAAGAGCTCTCTGTTTCCATAGAAATGACAGTCGACACAGCATATGTCACACTGTCTATCTCACATCTCAGCCGAAAGGAGAGGACTCAACAGTTATTAACTGAATTGTCGTGCCGGCAGAGATAGGCAGCTTGATAGACAATCATAGAGAAGGACATTGCAGCTATAACAGCGGGAGAAAGATAATAATGTTGAAGTGGATTGTTTTCAGCCAACTGAGTCTCTGTTTGGGAGCACGTACTGTAAAGCAGAACAGAAAACAAATAAAATTCTGCAGAATATTCTCCTGGCTTGGTTAGGCAGAGCGGGAAAAAAAAAAGCAGGAAAGTTGTTTTGACCAGAATTCAAAGTAGGTGAATGAAACAGTGCTCCACTCGAGATCCTAATCCGAGGATAGTCAAAATTTTGCAACACACTTGACTGGCTTGGTTAGACAGACAGAAGAAGGAATGAAAACAGTCTTTTTTTTTTTTTTTTTTAACCAGCATTCAAGCAGTTGAACAAAATAGTGTTAAAGATGCTAATCCACAAAGCTGTTCGTCTCACATGTGCCAGCTTTGCCCTGATAAAACAGCATGAATTAGTAAAGCTTCCGAGCACCTGTGATGAAAAGCTTTTTAATATATGATGAGAAGGGAGACTTTGCAATGTGGTCCCACGTGACCCAGCTGCGACGCACAATATCCCCCCTCAGTCTGTCCACCGGCTGAGCCAAGAACCTTTATAGACACAACAGAAACTCCCGACTCAAAAGGAAAAAGAAAAAAAAAAAAAAAAAGCATTCAAGCCGGCAAAATCAAACGTGCCAGCTCACTTGAGTTAATGAGGTGTCAATAACGGACCTCGGAATTACATCCCAGCATCCACTTATCCGGGTAAACATTCAGATGGCGTTTGCCTTGGTTTATACTTGACATGTTTGCCCATGTCTGCAAACATGTGCCCTCCTTTTGCCCTCTACCTCCCTCGCCACCCCACCCTGCAATTATTACCATGTCCTTGGTTATTAAAAAAGGGGAAAGGGAAGTAGGCAGGGAAGCAGTGGGAGGGGAGAAAAGACTGGACAAGCTTTTGATGAGTTCTCCGAGATAAATATGTTGTGTGTGTGTGTGTGTGTGTGTGTGTGTGTGTGGTGGGGGGTGGGGGATTTGGTGGTGGAATTAAAATGTCAGAGCATGCTAAGCTGATGTTCATGCAGAAAAAAAATTAAACAGGAGATAGAGAGAGAAGGGAGCAAATAATAATAATAATAACGAGGAGCTCCACAGACAAGTGGACTCTCGTGGTCTTCTGGCATGTTGGTCATGCTGCTGATCCATCAGGGGCTGGCAGGCGGCAGGGCGTGTGCTCACTCATGCTGGTACTTCACAGACGTGGCAAGTAAAAGTAAAGTAAAAATGTATCAATAGCAGTATATGTAACATTTCACACGCTCCTGCTGTTTGCTTTCTTCTTGGCAGGACGCGAGCTTCACAGAGGCGAGGTGAATGTGTATCGTCACAACACGATGACAGTTTACTACAGATGATATGAATCTGTTAAATAACACCAAACACACTTATCAAAAGCTGTCAGTGCTTATTTGCCAGGGCCCAGATTGGTCAGATCACCGATGTGCGCGCAGTCGATCAGAAATGCTGTGATTCTGCTTTGAAATTTGATTTTGCTGACATCTTTGCTACAAAGTGTTCATTGCTGGGTTGTGTTTCTGCAGCCGTCAATCAAACGGCGCAGCTTGGACTGCAGCAGATGAAGATTTTGTTCGCTGTCGCCATTTCTGCTCAGGCTAACAAGCAGATTTTTTTTTTTTTAAATCTGGAAAAGGGTAGCTGACACTCACTGTTCATAAGAGCAAATTAAGCAAATGTGAAAGCTTTCATAAAGCCGAGTTTGAATCTCTGTTGTGCTATAACAATTAGCAATAGAAAGCAGCAAAGTGGAAATTCATTAAAGTGAAAATGCCACAAACTGTTGCTTGAAATGGTTGTTTTGTGGTGCTGCAGGGGATCCAAATGATCATATTTTCTCCTGTTTTTTTCCTTTCTTTCCACACAGCTTCACTCGGATGCTGACAGAGGAGATAGCAGCGTGAAGTATGTCCTGACAGGGGAAGGAGCCGGGACCCTCTTCAAGATAGATGAAAAGTCAGGGGACATCCATGCCACCAAGAGGCTGGACAGGGAGGAGAAGGCCTTCTACATCCTCCACGCCAAAGCCGTCAACCGCTTCACCAACGAGGCGCTTGAGGGCGAGTCCGAGTTCATCATCAAGATCCACGACATCAATGACAATGAGCCGCGCTTCACCAAGGACCCGTACATGGCCAGTGTCCCTGAAATGTCTGACATCGGTGTGTTCCAGCCATAAATATTACACTCGTAAAAACATAATTATTTATCGGACATCAGACAATTAAATGTTTACACAAATGAAGGTTTGCGCCTGTGTGCGCAAGAGGTGCTGAATTAAAAGGATTATGATTCAAACAGGATAGAGACGTTATAAAATGCCAGCCTTACTGGATCAATGGGACTTTATCAATCATAATAATGATGCCGACTCAACAAAGAGGGCCCGACTAATTAAATGAGAAAGACTAGGAGCTGTTTTATGACCGGAGAATAAACAAGGTAAAGCGTCTCTACAGCGCTGGTGCAGATAATCTTTTAAATACAGTATTGTATCTTATTAAAACGGCATTTAATTTAATTACCAGCATTGTCAGCTGTGTCATCACAGTGAATAATTGTGGATTCTGCACTGCCACGTCCTTAGACAGCACACAACATCCTTTGCTGCTTTCATGTAATCGTCTCTTCTTGTTATTCAAGCACCAAATGAAATTTTATTTCACCGTGCACTTTGGCTCTAGCCTAAAAGTGCATACAGGCCTCATGAATATAGATAGACAATATAAAAAATCATCAATACCTGCATGCAAACATGGGGTGAACTACCTGTTCTGCTGCTGCTGCCATTGTGCTTCTGGGACTGAGGGACATTGGTCTTGCAGCCCAGACATGTGACAGAGTTGTCACTTGGTTCAGCAACCCCAAGAGAGAGGCCAGCACTTATCTAAGGGCAGCACGGGTGCCCATGGCAACAACCGAGGTGTGATGTCACCGCTTGGCAGAGCATGTGTTCACGAGTGACTGCCTTGAGACACTGCCCCTTTAAATGTAACACTTTGAGTTTTATTATAGTCTCACAGCTCTGACATCCTTCGCTCGGACTCTCAAGACTTTGACGCGCTCCTCCCTTTGACAACTGAATGATTGCAGTTGGGGGTAATTTACTCCCCCTGCACAAGAACCGTGATTATTCTTGACTTGTTTGTCAGAAAATTCTTGTCTCAAAAGCTTAAAGTTGGCGATGAGATGGCTGATGTGGATCAGTGATACTTTCTAAAAGCCGCCATGTCAGAAAAGCCTCTTTGAGTCTAATTCCCTAGTTAAAGGTATTAGTGATCAAGGTTCGGTGAACTTGCTCAAGAATCCTCCCGAACTGTCACTTACAGCAAATCAGACAGCCGCTGTCTTTCTCTGTCTGCCTTTTGGTCTGTCTCTCTCTTTTTTCTTTTTTTTTTTATTTCTACAACATCCTTCATCCATACAAATCGCATGGGTTTTAAAGGAGGGAAACTCTTGTCTCACCCCACACAGATCTCTGCTGACATCAAATTAGAGAAGTTTCATGAGGTCGTTATCCCATTGTATTGCACAATTCTATATTTATACCACTTTGCCATTAAATATTTCTACTCAATTAATTTTCTTCTGCATTTAATGAGGCAACACTTGGCCCCGCAAGGCGCCATTTGGGAGGTAGCACTTGGCTAACCGTTTCCCTTTGTTCTACTGAAATAGGGCCTCAGACTCTCTGGAAGAGAAAATGGATCACAGTCGTTCGCCTGCTATCAGATATTTGGCTTCTCAGACACTCCAGATCTGTGGATACGCTAATAGGCTTCTTGGGTCTTGCAGAGAGCCAGTATAGGTGCTGCTGGCATGCTCAGAGAGATATACTTAGAAAAATACATTAGGAGTTATTGATTACCTGCAAAAATCAATCATGCATAAGGGTATAAGTGGCCGAGGAATAAAGATTGGTTTGGGTAACGCAAAGGGACAGAAATGATCCGTCACATTCTGCATGGGCATGATTAGAAGAGGATCCGACACCTCATCAGAAGGTGCATCGGCTTAACCAATTATCCAGCAGGCAATTTTCAGCAGTATTGAAGAGTTGATCTAAATCATTGTCATGAATTTTCCTACCCCCAGGCACCTCGGTAATTCAGGTGACAGCCACAGACGCCGATGACGCCACGTACGGGAACAGCGCCAAGGTGGTGTACAGCATCCTGGAGGGCCAGCCGTACTTCTCTGTGGACCCAGAAACCGGTCAGTGTTCAGTAAAAAGTAAAAAAAAAAAAAAAATTACCTGAAAATAATCCAAATGCCACTAATACATAAATAATAGCAGTGCTATTTTGTATTCCTACCTCCATGTGGTGTGTGTTTTTCTTTTAGACAAAGACATTATTACATCCAGTTCACAGCACACAAGGTCAGCTCATTTTAAGCAACCAGTAAAAATATTTTAATAACTGAAATTTTAAAGAAGTGGGACATTCTGACAGGATGGCATGAATATCTAAACGTGTGTCCAAATCATAGTTTTCTGTATTTATTTTTTTCACTGACATATTTAGTTATTTTTAATAACCAGCAGGGGCCGACTCCTGTGGATTCAAAAAGATTGGCAAAACAGGCACGCCCATATTCATCACATTACAGACCCCCGGACACAAATGTTTGAGGGGTCTAAGATGACTTTTCTTTATTTGTATATATATTAGACATATTATGGAGAGCACCGTAAAGTAACCATCACAACACAAATTTACTAAAAGCCTTAAGGTATCTGATAATAAATAAAGTAGGCAGAGCTTTTTTGTTATTTTAGGATAAATACATAAAAATCTTTGAGAAAAAATGTTGTAATCCCTACTGGAAAACTGCCCACTGCCGCCTTGCTCTGTGACCTCAGTTTCAGGTCAAAGTGAATCCAACATGAAGTTCATTTCCTAAATTATGAGGTACATTAGAGTCTGAGAGTAGAATAAACCAGGTTATACTCACAACTCAAGCACCACCCTGCACTCGTGATGTTTGTTTTCAAAAAGCTAACACTGTGATGGCAAAAATGGTCAGCTTGAGGTTTAACAAAGGGACTAAAATAACTAATAGGTGGTGTTACAGTGGCTATGTCTGTCTTTTATATGCAGCTTTTGGATAGAACAAGTCTTTCCTGTGCATCAAGCCAGTTTTTTTTTTTTTTTTTTTTTTTTTTTTTTTGGGGGGGGGGGGGCTTTTTTTTTTTTAGCCTTTTATGACGGCACACCAGAGTAGACAAGATAGCAGGAAGAGAGAGCGGAGGGAATGATGTGCAGGGAATGGTCTGGGGCAGACTCAGATCCGGGGTCCTGCAGTAGCCTTTCAGCATACGGGTTATCTGCTCAATCCGGTGGGCTATACCAGCCAGTTATTTTTAGTCTGTCTGATGCCAAATAGTTAGTAAATCTACTAGCCACACCACTGTGCTTGTTCATTGCATACTGGACCTTATTTAAACACACTTCTCTAACCACATCATACAATCACCAAGTGGCCAAATTGCACCAATCCCTCCTTCTCCACTGCAACTCCGGTTCTCATTGCTGAGTCATTTTAACGGACTTTGGAAATCAGTTTTTAATTAGCTTTATGTCATATAACCTTTTCAAAATGTTACTGCCTTGTCACAACTGACCTAGAAAGCTGACCACAGTGACCCTGAAACTGTAGAATGACAGCTCAATTCTAGGTAGCCAGCTAATATTAGCTAATTAACTCTCACCTTCGCTTTGACAGGGAAGAATTTCTTGTCCTTCACCTCTGAAACCTCAGCCTTTTTATACTTTTAACTAAAATATAAGATTTAGCACTGACACAGACAAAAGAGATTTAATGCAAAGGATTTTTTTTTTGGAATATTGAGATTTGGGATGTTGTATCATCCAGCTGTAGCAGCAGCAGTGGGAAGGCAATATTGACCTTAATGCTGGTTGCGATACCAGCCATACAATGGAAAATGGTGCCAATGATTAATCTGACTGGTATCCATTACCATAATATCATCATGAATTTATTTGACTATGATCACTGTGTAGTGAAAATCTGATATTGATAGTGATAGCCCTGTGTTGAGATAAGTCCAGTTTAGACATAGTTAAAGCTTGTGGCTGAAATCTTTCTAAAACATCTTTTTATTTACCATTTTTAGTGCAAATATTTTTCACTGCTGGCTCCAAAAAACAGGATGGTGGCTGTGAAAATGCTGGCACTGAGGCTTTAAGACATGCCCATGTTCTGACCCCACAGACTGTCTATGAAAGACGCCATTTTGTTTTTTTGATCACAGTTGCTGCCTGATCCATTCCGAAAACCTGATTTTTTTTTTTCTATGCTTATGCAAAAAAGGCTTCTTCCTGTTCATTCCTTTCACAATTAAAGTCCTTGACATACACACTGTTGATATATACTATATATATAAAATGCTTGTTTAAAAAAACAAAAAAACAAACTTGAATCGGTTGCATAAAGTAACTGTAAAAGATTGTAATAATTCATTAAATTGTAAAAAAAAAAAATTAGTGGTACTGTAAAAGTCATACTAAACATATTTTTTTCAGTATGTATGTCCAAAGATACACACAACATCCACTTTATTAGGTACACCTTTGCTAGTACTTGGTTGGACCCCCTTTTGCCTTCAAAACTGCCTTAATTCTTCATGGCACAGATTCAACAAGGTGCTGGAAACATTCCTCAGAGATTCTGGTCCATATTGACATGATAGCATCACACAGTTGCTGCAGATTTGTCAGCTGCACATCCATGATTTGAATCTCCCGTTCCACCACATTACAAAGGTCCTCTATTGGATTGAGGTCTAGTGACTGTGGAGACCATCTGAGTGCAGTGAACTCACTGTCATGTTCAAGAAAATAGTTTGAGACGATTTGAGCTTTGTGACATGGTGTGTTATCCTGCTGGAAGCAGCCATCAGAAGATGGGTACACTGTGGTCATAAAGGGATGGACATGGTCAACAAAGATACTGAGGTAGGCTGTGGTGCCTAAATGATGCTCAGTTGATACTAAGGGACCCAAAGTATGCCAAGAAAATATCCCCGACACCATTACACCACCACACCAGCCTGAACCGTTGATACAAGGCAGGATGGATCCATGCTTCTGTCTGACCCTACCATTCGAATAGTGCAGCAGAAATTGAGACTCATCAGACCAGGGTTTTCTAGTCTTCTGTTGTCCGTTGAATTGTAGCCTCAGTTTCCTGTTCTTAGCTGACAGGAATGGCACCCGTTGTGGTCTCATACTGCTGTAGCCCATCTGCTTCAAGGTTCAACGTGTTGTGCTCTCAGAGATGCTCTTCTGCGTACCTTGGTTGTAACGAGTGGTTATTTGAGTTACTGTTGCCTTCCTACCCACTGGAAGCAGTCTGGCCATTCTCCTTTGACATCAACAAGGCATTTTCTCCCAGCGAACATCCGCTCGCTGGATATTTTCTCTTTTTCAGACGATTCTCTGTAAACTCTAGAGATGGGTGTGTGGGAAAATCCCAGCAGATCAGCAGTTTGTGAAATGTACAGACCAGCCTGTCCGGCACCGACAACTATGCCACATTCAAAGTCACTTAAATCACCTTTCTTCCCCATTCTGATGCTCAGTTTGAACTTCAGCAGGTCGTCTCGACCATGTCAACATGCCTAAATCCACTGAGATGCTGCTATGTGATTGACTGATTAGGCATTTGTTTTGATAAGCAGTTGAACAGGTGTACCTAATATATTGACCGATTAGTGTATATACCAGATGCCAAAATAAAGTTTGGCTTTATTCCAAGCTTTACTTTATGAATTTCTGCATTTAAGAAAATAATACACACAAAGAGAGAAGAGAGTATAACTGCAATGAAAGAATTACACTTCAAAGGTTAGATGAAAGAAGACCTCTTCGTAGATACAAGCAAAAGTATATAGTGTGGCTGAAATGTTTCTAGAACATCTTTTCTTCATTTAAATTTTTTTTTAGAAAAAATTTGTAGATTTTGAAGGAGAAATCCATCATACAAAAGGCAAATTTCTCCTCAGTGAGAATAGCTTTAGTAGACCGGCATGCACAGCAGCCGTGAAGGACGCTGCTTTTAGACTGATGTGCACAGCTCCTCGTTCTTTCTTCAGTAGCAAAGCTCTCATGCTGCTGCTCTAACAATGCTATAGCCATTGCACTCTCCACCTGTGTGTGTAACCCACAGCTTAGCGCAACAAGTTCACAGCCTTCCTTCTGGGGGTTGCCATTGCGGGAAACATAACAAATCGCTAATGAAACAGAAGTGGAGGAGACACGCTGAAGGAGAAAGCTGCTTTAACGGGAAAGTGAATTAAAAACAATTTATCAGAGGATAACTCCTGTGATAAATGCAGTGAATTTCCCTTTAACCAAACCGAAAACCAGCCTCATCCTCGCAGGCTGATGGGCGGGAAGGGATTTGTGGCAGAGAGAATGGCAAATAACCAACCCCTAAAATCTAGCCGCTTGCTACTTTTAATCATTAATGTGCGCTTTGGAACACATCCCGCTCGTGTCCTTTTTTTCGCTTAAACAAAAGGGGAATGACAAAAAAAGCCATTTGCAGATTAGCAGAGGGATTAACAGTAATATGGTTTATCCCACATGTGGTATGTAAGCTGACATCCCCTCTTACACAAAGACATGCCTGGACATCACATTATAAGCAGGATTTGTTTTTCCTCTCCTCCTCTTCTGTGTGTATTGTAGTCATTAAGCTATAACAAAGGTAGACAGAGATACAGCGCGAGCGAGATGCTGTTTTCTAAAGATGCTATACGTTTGCTTCCTTCCCTGCAACACTGCCTAAACAATCGCCGTTCTCTTGGCCCTGAGATAAATTGCACATTGTTAGCAGAGGGGAAGAAATTAAGTTATTGTGCCTGCATTTCACCCCCCCTCCCGTGTTTTGTATGGGAGGAAGAAAAAGAGCAAGTCGGAGGGCCTTTTGAACAGTGTAGGCCAGTCTGATCTGAGCGTGAGTGATGCGCCACGTCAGCTGCTCCTTCTTCCTTATTGTTTGATATGCAGTGAATCATCTGTTCAGCCTGAAAGTGCTGAAGTTTGTCAGAGCAGTTTATTTAGGGTGAAATTTATTTTTTCATCTTTATTCTCCAGTTCCACTATGTCTGTCTGTGTCTATCCCTCCCCCTGCCTCTCCCTCCACCTACTCCTCTTTTGTGATGCTTCAAATTCAAACGTGTAATAGCAGGCAGGATTTAAGACCGACTCTGATGGGAGATGGAGCACACCTTTTGAATATGCTGCCAATTACCGCTTCACTCGCTCTCTGTCCTGACTCCAAACTAGAGATCTAAGGTGTCAGAGCGGATAAGTAAGCAACTGCACGGCACTTGAAAGGCTGAACATTAACAGAGTGTTAATTCAAAAAGAGCAGATAAATGATGCCGAATGCATTTGGAGGCAAATGCTACACTTAGGAAATTAAAGGAATACGCCGCGGTTTTGGTATGTTGGCTCTTTGGTCCACTTACCGGTTAAATCATGAGAACACAGACACTAAAATGTGCTCCTGGGTGGCCGCTGAGCTCCATGCTGCTGAGAAAGAGCACTGACCTTTGAGTAATAAAATGTTCTTAGTGGTTTAATTATCTGGCCTGTAGATGCATGAATCTAAGAGATGAAATATCATTAATTCAATACAGCTGATGCAGACACTTATTTTTAGAAATGTTTCAGGTGAGAACTGTATTTTTTTTTTAGATATATATTTATAGATATACACAGTTCACCTGTGGAAGCAGTTCATTATTTTTATGTGGTGGGGCAGATTGATTTTATAAAGGACAGCAACTGTACTCCTTAGAAAGTGTTAATTGCTTGTGTTCATACTGTACATATTACTGATATAGTACATTTACTAGATTTAAATCACACAGAGTTATTTAAAAGGCCAGTGGCACCCAGGACAAATGAGTTTTTAAGTCTGTTCGTCGTGGTTTTTGGCATAATCTATCTGCAGCCAGACCGGAGCAAGCTGAACCCCTTAGAAAAGGGTTGGCTAGGATCAGCCAGGATTGACTGGGCCTTCTTCAAAGTCCTAATCTTATACAGTTGAGGAAGGTCAAAACGCCTTTTTTCCCCCCGACCCAAGTATTTGTCAGCCTCTGTCAGGGCTCAAATTGAAGCCAAAAGAAAAAAAGAAACTGCAGTTCCTCCAGTGGCCACTTACAGCCTGGTTTTGGCCTCTATAGGAAACTTATGCCTTTGTAACAACTGTACAGGGGTGATATTATTTCACAGGACCCCAGGACGGTGTTTGAGGTGTTTTTTAGAGCATTTTTAAGGCAATTATCTGTCACTTCTTCCTCTACTGTCACCTGTCTCCATCTCACCCTCACCCTAGCATCCTTTTCTGTCACACCATCCCTCTGCATGTCCTCCTTCACTGTCACTACTGGCTCCAAAAAAACAAAAACAAACCCAACATGGTGACGACCAAAATGCTAACACTGAGGCATTGAGACATGGCCACGTTCTGGTTGGTTTGTACAGCCTTGATTTTAATATTTTGGCCACTGCCATATTGGGGTTTTTTTTTAAGCCAAAAGTGACCACATCTGGATGAGAAGGTGGAGTTCTGGCAAGCTTGGTTAAAAAGGTGCATCCATAGACTTTATGGTTTCACTGCACAGAAAGACACCTGATAATTTGTGATAAATAGAATACACATACAGTAGAAAATTTTACTAATGGAAACTCGGGCACAGACTTCTAGTGCAATTATAGCCATATACTGTATATTTGGCGGATAATTCCAGGTCCAGTTCTGAGACTTGACCGAAAGCTCAAAGGGAGTTCCTAATTTAAAGCCTTCATAAAATTTAAATAGGTGAGTTATTTAAAAATAAAATCACCCACAGTACAGTTGTCACAAAGTGTGAAATTATCTATTGAGATCAAAATAGCTTTTTGTAGCAGACCACTGCTAAATATGTTTATTTCTGCTGTAAAGTTGGGCATTTTAACATGAGAGTCTATGGGGATTGTCTCACTTTAAGAGACAGCCTCAAGTGGCTGCTAGAGGAACTGCAGCTTTTGCTTGAAGATTCCTCAAAGATACTCTATAGTGGAAAAAAATGTAAATAATTACAACTGAGTAGCTAATTGCTGATTTTGGGACATTTTACCTTTATCATAATATAGTTATTGGTTAGTTTGTGTCTACTGACTAATCATTAAATTTGCTAATTGCTTAGTATTTTGGTTTGGTGTTCATATTGTACACATTACAGGCTTACTCATGGTTCCTAGGGTATTTAAAAGTAGAATGGGAGGAAGAGCCTTCAGCTTTCAGGCCCCTCTCCTATGGAACCAGCTCCCAGTTTGGATTCGGCAGACAGACACCCTCTCTACTTTTAAGATTAGGCTTAAAACTTTCCTTTTTGATAGAGCTTATAGTTAGGGCTGGATCAGGTGACCCTGAACCATCCCTTAGTTATGCTGCAATAGGCCTAGGCTGCTGGGGGCTTCCCATGATGCACTGAGCACTTCCTCTTCCTCACTTCCTTTCACTCTCCATGTGTTTATACACCATTTGCATTTAATCATTAGCTATTATTAACTCTGTCTCTCTCCCATAGGTGTGCCTTT
>VUQI01058031.1:0-16980 GCA_015106735.1 Paratilapia polleni
GAGCTGAACTAGATTTTGCATCTCTATAAAGAATTCAGGAATCCACTGTCTAAGGGCTAATCCCATTTTTGCCTATGCAAATCTGTTACTGTGGGTGAGTTGGGAAAGGGCGAGCTACCGCACCTTTCACCTGTTTTAGATGGACCATGGTTTACATTGCCCTTTGCTGATATTCTTCAATCTTATTCAGCAAAAATGTACGCTTATTTTTGTTTCTATATAAATATTATACAAATATATATAACAAGTAATATACAGAGAAAATAGTATATGCCTTCGTGATGATTAAAAAAAAAAAAGAAACTTTGATGAAAACAAATAAATGTGTTGTCTGACATTATGTGGCTGTGTGCTGGAGTCTTGGTAAAATAGATGACTGGAATTCAACTTGACTGACTGTCATAAAACTCTCATTACTCGGGCTACAAGACCTGTAGCTGACCCTGTGCAGTATTTCCTGACTGAGGGAATAAATTTATTTAAGGAGCAACCACGTCATGACTTTATGTGACAAACATGTTACCCTGATCCAGCCAGTGAGGTAAACAGGGGACCATCAAGGATTTGTCCCTGCCATTTTTAAAGCCTAAGACTATGTAACTTTTGCTAAACAAAGGCTGTCGTCGCCACAGGTTAAAGTAGGGGTAGGCAAAATTGTTTTAGCTTCATTGGACAATAAAACAACAACAAAAAAAAAATCCATAGTTTTTGTGAACTGAGAAGGAACTTCACTCCTGCGTCTCCTCTGGGCTGTTTTTTCAGGCTTTGCAAAATGTAGCCTGTGACAGGAAACTTTGATCAACCACATGGGGAAGTTTGCTTTCAATACTTCCTGCTAGACCAACTTGTAAAGGTTGTATTTTAACCAAAACCACAATCATATCCTAAACCTACTCAACTACTTTGTTTTGCTGCATAAAACTAACCAAACTGAAACTAAAATAAAAGACCTAGTGCAAAGGCCTGAAGGCAAACTTCTCCCACTTCTGACCAGATCAGGTGAGTAGTACAAGACAGTATAAAGAGAGAATCAAGGAAATAGGATAAGGTGGTACAATGGGCTAAGCAGGGGACTTTCAACTATGTGAAACCATAGGGGTGTGAGTACAACCATATTCCTGTGCTCAACTGGTTGGAACAGAGAGGGGAGAGCTGCAGGAGGAGGGCTGATTTTCTTTTTTTTCTTTTTTTATTTAAATTCTGCAGTTTTTTGTTTGCTTTTCCCCCTTTTTTTCCATATTTCTACCTACTACAACTTCAGGGTTAAAACATAAAACATTATGTAGAAGTAGCACAAGTTATAAAGTTAACAAACAGACTCAGTAATATCAGTTGCACAGCAACTTTGTTAGCATTAGCTAACATCAGTCACAAAAGCCTAGAGACTTGCTCAGCGAACCCCTGGGAAACCTCTAGTCGCTAGGGAAAAAATGTGTATTCCCCGACCGGTTGGTGAGTGGTTGCTGGCTGTCACCAGGTGAAATCAGTCATAAAAAGGGTGCTGCAACAAAAACCTGCTTTCACTTTGAAGACAAGCGGTCTCTGTTTCCAGGTTGCACTCTTCACAGTTTCACAACCGCATAGCGAGTAGTTGGCAAGTGTTTGCTACTTCTTCCATGCAAACTACAGGCGACCCTGGCAATCTGCTAACAACCAAAGCAATCACAAGGAGGTTTCTGGAGCAGCACCGTATACCTCTTTGCGAGCAATTTCACTTAGAGACAGCAAACAGCCTCCAGCAACCTCTCGCCAACTGGTTCGGGAATACTCATTTTTCCCTAGCGGCTGGTGGTTGCCAGGTGGTCGCCAACTGATCTCTCAGCCTGTGTGACTGGGGCCTTAGTCACATCAAAACCTCTGAGTATACTGAGTGGAAAGGGTTTGTTTTACTGCTTATGAATCCAACTTTTTATTTGTAAGAGTGAGACTGTGTTATTTACTCATTCAAAAGTTACATAGTCTCACTTTTAAAGGCTTTGGAGTCGGAGCAAACCTGAAAACAAACTAGCTAAGTCAATAACAGTATCTGCCTTTGAGATGTGCACTGTCCACACATACATCACAGCAATTCTTTATAACATTAAAATAATACAAAACCCCACTTGCCATGAAGTATTTTATATTTTATTGTGATTATCCTTGTCAGTGTATGTCAGTGGACTCTCCACGAATATTGTGAATTTGTAATGAAATGAGTGCAGCACCATGTCATCAGGAAACAACAGCAACTTATTTTTCTATTCTTCAACTTACTGTTCTTTTTGTAGCCACATCCACTTAGACTATCACTGTGTTATTACAGTAGCGTTGATTTGGAGCAGAAGTGGGTTTTGTGTTTGTTAAACACTCCACTAATGGAAGACGTTAAGAGAAGTCAGTAATACGTTTCTTACAGGACCATTTATTCAGCTCTTATGAGCCACTTTTAATGTTGAGTTGAGGTTTGATTTAGGTCTAAATTATTTGTAACTCTTCTTTTTTGTATGGAAAATTTAGCTCCTATAATATATAAATTTCCCATAGTGCATCATGGCTAAAGAAAGACAGGTTTATCAACTAATGTTGGTTTGTGTGTTCCCTCAGTTGGATTTGGTGCCTCTTTATGCTTCACAACAGACCTCAAGATTTCTTTTTCTGTCTGTCTAATGTTTCCCCCCCCTCTCGGGCTTACACTTCCTCTCTTTGTAACATCACACATACAACTCTGTTATTAGCAGTTAGAGCAGAGACGGGCCTATTTTACAGCAAAAATCACACTGATGTTATATTTCTCTTACATGAATACCCTCATATCGTCTCTTTCGTACCTCCTCCAGAGGTGTTTGTGCTACTTTTGGAAAGAGATTTTGTCTGTGCGGGTTACTGCTCGAAGTTGGTTTTCAGCAGTTTTAGGCAATCACTTTTCTCTTTATTGATTTAGATGCCTAAGCCTCTTGCTTTATGTCATGCCTTTGTAGATAGATCACGGTCATTGAGAATTTATCTGCAGGTGAAAATAAAAAATTTTACAGTCACTTTAGGTGAATAGAAAAGTGACTTTTTTTCTATTCAGCATGCTTTGTGCTAAATAAATGAAATAATTCAGTTATTTGCTATAAACGATACTGTATGAGTATGTATTCAAGTACTGCAGTACTGCAGACAATTAAAAATATGAGAAACTCTTTTGAGGGGTTCATATTTTTCTTCTAGTATGTTTGACTAATATTAATGGTTATGGGTACTTAATTCTTGTTTTGAGTGTCTCATGAATTGCCCGAATAACTAAATGACTCTCTTTGTATTACCAGATATAGTTGGTTATTTCCACATGCATGATTTGCAGAGAAATTTTACGAGGACAGTGCTTTTTAATCAAGAGTCAAGCTCAACTTTTCGCTATTTTTCACTGGTTGCTTGACAACTTTTAATGATTGAGATCCAGACTGCTTTATTTCGACAGGTGAAATTTGATCTTTGTGGTCACTAATGGTCCACAAGGTGGTCTGGGATGAGATGTGTATCTAATTTGGAGCCTCATCCTGCCACACTAAGCAGATGTGACCTCCCTTTTCACAATTAAACTGCAGAGATGAAAAATGGGCTTTAAATAGTAGCCGGTGTGAGGGTGAACTCATAAGCCCAATAGAAAGCATCTCAGTGTCTCTAATCTTCAAGATGATGACCGCTTGTATTCGTGACTTTGAAATGTATCAAAGGAAACTGATCATCAGTCCTTAACTGTAGCATGTAAAGACTTTTATATATTCTAGTTTAAACACAACCTCATGTTGTAAAATAGTACTGGAGGGACTCACCTCATTTGTCCCACAGTGATTTAAATCTGTACTTCAAGAAAGAGAGAAAATTAAAAACACTGAGCATTAGGGAATTTGTACTTTGTGAGAAATATTCAATCATGGTTGTATTTGGCAATTCTCTGCATGACAGAACAACACAAATAGGAAAGTAGATTTAAGATGACAGAAATATTTGCATCCAGGTTAGACAACTAGGTTAAAAAAAATCACAGGAGCTGTGTAAACCTGTAGTTAAAAATGTAATGACTGTGGAAAGGAAAATGTTTGATATATGCTTATGCACTTTTTTTGCTGAGATTTAGTTGGGAAGATGAGATGAAACTGCTAGTCTGGCCCTAAGTTATAAGTCCTACAGTCACACTAGGGAAGACAGTGGTTGGAGACCGCAGCACAACCAAAATTATTGTGACCGTGTGCAATGAACTTGCGATCTCCTTGCCTTTGAAATAGTTGCTTTGAAGACGGGGACCAGGTCTGCAACCACTTGCAGTCAGTTGCCAACCTCAAAGCAACTTTGGTGCATCAAGATTGCTATAAAACAGCAATAAGATGGAGTCAGTCTGCTATCAGTTTGCAATTAAATGGGGTCAATTTGGCAATTACATGCAATCTTTTTGTGATAATACAACAATTAACTGTGATAGATTGGTGAAAATCACAGATCTGCTGCCCTCTGTTGCAACTCTGTTGCTGTCTGCATACACAGGAATTCACATTAACTACTTTTACATTCAGAGTCCAGCCAGAACCTCATAGATCTGAAACAGTAACTGAGAAATTCCACACACAGTGACGTAGTTGCTGCAGGATGGTGATTTAGCTGCGAAATGAAATGGGTGCTCTGCAATCTTGCTTTTATATAGGATTATAATTCAATTCAATTCAATTTTATTTATATAATGCCAAATCACAACAACAGTCGCCTCAAGGTGCTTTATATTGTGGGGTAAAGACCCTACAATATAACCAGAATACAACCAGCTGGCAACCAACTGAGTCGAGTCCCCTATTGCAAAGAGACACGTTGCAGACGTGTTGTACTCATAGGTGCAGACTGACTCAGATTGATTGCAGTGTGCTGGCAGTCTGTATGTGTTTATAAATTACACTGCAATTATTTGCAAACCTTCACCAGTCTGTCTGAGAGTGATTGCTGTCAGTCCGAGTCAGACTGAGATTGTCTGGAGACAGGTTGCCTCCCACCAGGTGACTGTGCAGTCGTCTTACAATCGAAAGTGGTCGCCACAACTACTTGCAGTCAGTCTCTCATGGAAAAAAAAAAATTCAATGCAATCACCTGGCAACCACCAGTTTTTCCTAGTCGCAAGGAGGTTACCATCCTATTTTTACTTTAGTTTGACTGAACCATAAGCTATGTATAAAAGCCCATGTAAACCTCATGTAAACACAATGTTTTTTGTGGTAGTGGCAGGCTACAGTTTCATATCTACAGTCCTATTTTAGTCTCATCAAGAAAAGAAGTAAGCATTTTCACTGAATGCCACACTGTTTTATAAAGAATAAATTTAAAAAAATGTTGAGCTATGTCAAATTAAAAAAACAATAATAGTAAAAAAGAAGGAAACTCAAGTTTGAATTTTCTGACAGAGTGGTAATGTCCAACTAAATACAACAATGTTTCTATGGTGGATAAAATGTGCCAAAATTATAATCTACCTTTTGCTTCAATGGAAAGACGTCAAAGGAACTGTTGGAATATAAAATGTTCTGTTGGGACTCAAAATGATCCTGATGAAACGCATTTCATTAACTTTCTTTTCATGTTGCTGTTGTGGGTTTGTGTCACCTCTGAATCATTCACATGTAATCTAATTACAAACATGTAACCAACAAAACCGTGTTTAAACAGGCACTGAACATTTTGAAATGCGACTGATGTGGGTTAGAAGCAACCACATCAGATCCAAGTAAAACTGTAACTCACAAAAGAAGCTTGCTACTGTTTTAAATTTTGTTTTCATTGTTTTAATTTATTCCAGCCAGAGGTTTATTTCTGTCAGTCTTTTTTTGTTAATCTGAAAAGACACAAAAAATGTTGTTCATCAGCCTTTAACTTCATGAGCATCATGTTTACTTGGTGCTCATTCTTGGTACATTTTGATCTACGGTTCTGTCTCTGTCTTTGTTTACACAATGACATCTTGCATTAAGAGAAAACTCCAATTTATGGTAACTGCCCTTGAATATCTGTAATTTAAATCGTGCTGCTAGAGAAAGAAATCTAAATGTAACAACTTACAATAAATACTTAATAGATTTTTGCCAAATGTGACTGTGTTTTTCTTTGACTGACGGTGTGGGAAATAACCAGCAGATAAAACCTGGAAACTTTGGAAGCACTAAAACCATAGAATTTCATATATACACCCATAGCCACTTCATTAGGTACACCTGTTCAACTGCTCTTGACACAAATATCTAATCAGTCAATCACATGGCAGCAACTCAATGCATTTAGGCATGTAGACATGGTCAAGACAACCTGATGAAGTTCAAAGGAGCATCAAAATGGGGAAGAAAACGGATTTATGTGAATTTGAACATGGCATTGTTGTTGGTGCCAGACAGGCTGGTCTAAGAAAAAGTAGTTCCCAGTAGTTTCTGAAACTACTGGGGATTTTCCCCACACAACCATCTCAAGGGTTTACAGAGAATGGTCAGGAAAAAGAGAAACTATCCAGCGAGCGGCAGTTCTGTGGGCGAAAATAGAGGAGAATGGCCAGCCTGCTTTGAGCTGATAGGTGGGCAACACAGACTCAAATAACCACTAGTTACAACCAAGGTATGCAGAAGAGCATCTCTGAACACACGTCGCACTTTGAAGCAGATGGGCTACAGCAGCAGAAGACCACACCGAGTGCCACTCCTGTCAGCTAGTAACAGATAACTGAGGCTGGAATTTGCACAGGCTCACCAAAATTGGACAACAGAAGACTGGAAAAACATTGCCTGATCTGATAAGTCTCAATTTCTGCTGCAACATTCAAATGGTAGGGTCAGAATCTGGTGTAAACAATACAAAAGCATGGATCCATCCTGCCTTGTTTCAACCATTCAGGCTGCTGCTGGTGGTGTAACAGTGTGGGGGATACTTTCTTGGCACACTTTGGACCCTTCAGTACCAATTGAGCATTGTTTAAACATTGTTTAAACAACCTACCTGAGTATTGTTGCTGACTATGTCCAGCCCTTTATGGGAGATTTAGATCATAGATGTGCAGCTGAGAAATCTGCAGCAACTGCGTGATGTTATCATGTCAATATGGACCAAAATCTCTGAGGAATGTTTGCAGCACCTTGTTGAATCTGTGCCACGAAAAATTAAGGCAGTTTTGAGGACCAAAGGGGGTCCAACACAGTACTAGCAAGGTGTAACTAATGAAGTGACTGGTGAGTGTATGTATTTTTTTATTTGACTTTACCACTTTAAAGATAAAATAAAAAAAAGAAAAAAGAATTTACTTTGTTATTCAAGTTATTGTTCTAGCAATAAAAAGCTAGTACTTATTGGATGGCAGTGATCTAGGTCAGTCCTCATTTCATCAATCCACCATTTTGGTCCATAGTTGAATATCTCAATTGTGCTGCCAACTTTGTTCAGGCATTCATGGATAAAGTCACTTTTGTAAGCCTATTCCTTCTGTTGCTCGACTGATGCAGGTCAAAGTTATATGTTTGGAACAGCATTGCAAATGCAACATTAGAGTTTCCAAGATTAAATTGAGAAAACAAAGGAACCATTTTTGAAGCCATACTGCACTTTAATATCTGTACACATACAGTACTGTGCAAAAGTCTTGAGCCACCCCTCTTTTCTTTATATTTTTCTACAAAAAGTAGGAAATAGATATCAAAATATGACTTTTCTGTGTTCATAATTCCATTAGTTTTGACAAGATCCCCAACACCTCCGACTGAAATGCAGCCCCAAACCATGACAAAGCCTCCACTGTGTTTTACAGATGGCTGTAGACACACAGACGTACCTCTCTCCTGACCACCTCTGTACATATTGACAATGATTTGAACCAAAAATTTCTAATTTGGGTTCATCACTCCATAAGACCTGTTGCCACTTATTTTCAGTCCAGTTCTTGTGTAATTTGGCATACCTCAGCCTTTTCTCCCTGTTTCCAGGGTCAGTGTTAAGTGGCTTAACAAACAAACAAAAAAATATTCCTCTGAAAATGGTCAGGTACAAAGACTGGACTGAACATGAGTGAAAAATCAGCCAATGTCCAAAGAAAAACTTTGAAAGAGCTTCAGAAAACCTGGAAAACTATTGCTCAAGACCACTTTAAAAAAAAAATACAAGAACGTTTGGCTCCTTGGAAGCAAAATATAAAGAATAAGGGGAGCTCAAGACTTTTGCACAGTAGTGTAGATTTTAATATTTCTTTAGAGAACAAAAATGAAAAATTTCAATGCCAAGAAAGTATTTTTTTTCCAGGTTTAGCAGCAGACTTAATGCTATATTGTGTGAAGGTATATTCATTTGTAGGCTACTTTTTACTAATAAACCAACTGTACAGTTGAGAACTGGGAAGTCCGTGTCAGCACAGATCTGAGAGCACGGAGCTCCATACAATATTACCCCAAAGAATCAAGTTCCTCTTCTCATCTTCGTCAGTAAGCTCATAGCCCTTTCCTGTTTGCTAACTTGAGGGCCTGGCTTAACAGTCCAACTGAGAATGCTAAAACTGTTTTTGAAATGTTATTTTAGTCAGGTGCTAGTTGGCGTTTAAAAAAAAAAAATCAATGAAAGAAAATAGAATTATTACCAGCCACACCACTCCTTACAAACTAAGGCATACACTATATTTTAAATGGGTTATGCATTCAAGTCAAGTGGTGATGAGCAGTGTTTTCTTTGCTGCAGGGAGATCGTCTGACTGAAGGCCAAAAGGTCAGAAATCACATGTCAGACATAATGCAGTTGCCTTTTTGAAACAATACTTGATGACTTAAAGTGCAGTGTTCAAGCAACCTAATGAATGGGGGAGTTTGGCATTTTTGCAGACTGGGCAAGACTATAAATTTAAAACATGATGTCTTGATGAACACTGCTTCTTCCTGACACCTGATTTAAATGAGACCTGTTAACCATAGAAAGAATCCACCTCCTTTAAAAATGTCTTTATTTGATCAGCTGCATCAAAGACCATGTTTTCAGACTTTACATTCAGACAACAGGGTGAGACCACATGCTGAGGACAGAGGAGGCAGGTTTGTGTGCATGGGTGCTCTCTCATACAATCTTCTTTATGTATGTGTGTATAACTTTTCATACAGTCCTCTCTGTATATGGGCACAAGTATGGGCACTCTCACAGATGTGTTTTCTCTCTCAGACAGTCTTTTGATCAGTTGGCTCTGGAGCTGTTGAGGCAGATGCTGAATCCTCCTGGGTCTTGTCTAATCCCTGGCTGCAGCCCTGCTCGCTTAACTGCGTGTCGTCTTTCACTGTGACTGCAGCGTTGGAATTGGTCGCGTCTATACTCTCATATGGCTCGGATGTCCACTGAGGAACAAAGGAGGAGAGAGGAGGCCGGTTGCAGCCACAGGAGAGTACATTACAGAAGCATCCATTGTTTATATAACAGTAGCACATTCCAACACAACATGAATATCAGGCTGCAGCAAAGATCACACCACTCAAAAGTGTCAAATGGAGCAAATGACGCACAACAATAATAATTTGATTTCCATGGTTAATTTTTGTCTTCTAATTTAATTATGGACTACAGTAATTTTGCGTGCAGCATTCACATTCTGGCCTTGATGGGTGCAAAATCTTATGCAGCAACTAAAATGGAACGAGTTCTCTCTCTGCGGGGAATGAAAGTCCTTATAATACACACAGTAGTCGCCTATGGTGAACTTGAAGTTGGGAATTTGTCCCTGTTCATTTTATTGCAAAGAATAAGACGAGAAGATCAATACCACTCTCAGATCTGTTGGCTAATTATGAAACTACAGTTAGTAGATGGTATATGTTGTTTGTTTAAAGTGGACCTATTGCGCTCATTACTAGATCAAGATTTTTATTTTTGGACTCCACTAGAGTAGCTTTGAATGGGTCACAGTTAAAATAATAGTTGTCTTTTTATGCTGACCCCTAGGCACTCTGTTTTGGGTTTTTGTGCTGTGCTTTGTTCCCTCCTTCCTGCAGTTATGGGCTGCCTCTCTCTGACCTGACCCCGACATCAGCCCTCAGATGATGACCAGCTTAGCTACATGATGATTTCTTGGGTTTCCGTTGCTTTGCACACACATTGCCTTTACTTAATTATGTTTTGTAAATAAATGATCCTTTTCTAAGCTACCATCTCATCTGGTCTCCCTCTTTTGTCGCAGCCAATGAGCTGGGCTGTATATCTCATACTGAGCCTTGGTACAGCTCCCAGTTCATCCACTCTCTGAAATGAGCCGTTTATAGCTCCTCTCCCTTTAACGCCAACTTTTTCAGCTTTCTTCAGCTTCTTTCAAACCTTCAAACAGCAGGAATGTGGGGCTGCTGTATTCCCAACCAGAGCTGTGAGATTACTTTCTTTAACATCATACAGATCCAAAAGTAAAAAAAAAAAAAAACTGTCTGAAACTGAGGTTTTAGAGCAGCCTGAAGCCTGAGCTTTTGGCTCACAGAGATTACTTGCACATACGCTGACATCCTTATTTGAAACTCTGGCTGTGTTTACTATGAGCATCCACCAATTTAACGGTATATACATGGCAGAAAATAAGAAAAAGCAGAATAGGTTCACTTTAATCTATACCCACAATGAAAATGAGCTGTGGTTTTACACAGGTTACAATATGTGCCAACTGGTTGTTGGCAGACAGTGGATATGAGAGATGAGAGCAATATCAATCTTCTTATCTAATCCTTGCCCAAAAACCAAACAAGCATCCCAATATGATGAACTACTTCTTTACTGTTTCAAACCTGTCAAAGTGAAAGCAAATCTATTAGCACCAGGTGTTCAAGAGGACGTTTTTCCAAGCAGGTGAAGCTAGAAAAAAAGGTCAGGGAGTTTTCATGTCATGGAGTCATTAAATGTGCCTGTAGGTTAAATTCTACAAGATATTTTGTTGTAACTTCATAATGTGCACTTGTTTTTCTGTATATGTCTATATCTAACTATTGACCTGAGTGTAAGCTGTTCTGTAAAGACAGTCTGTTTGAAGAGGGTGGAAAATTCACCCAGCACTCTGTTCCTCACCCACCTGCGTGGCTCTGCTGCTGGACCTATGTGAGGGCCCGATGGCGATGTTGACACTGGACGAAGACTGTGTATCGGTGGTGTTGCCTCCTTCAGCAGCCGACAGCCCGGAGATAACCAGGCCACTGGAGAAACTACGCTTCCCAAACAGCAAGCTGAGTGTGGATGAAGATGAGGAGACCTGGCACCACAAGGAATGGAAATATTGCAGTTCTTTTATAATGTTGTACAGTAAACACTAAGGCGATTTACAGGAATGTCAAAAATCTCAGTTTTCAGATTTTCCACCTGTCAGCCATGTGTTTAGGCACGCTGGCCTGCAGAAAGAGTGTACAGAGTTCCTACCTGACTGGAGCGCTGCTGATGCTGCGCTGCCTGGAGCTGCGAGCTGATGCCACCTGCTCCTGAGAGACGAGGGACCTGGAGACAGACAGAGATCCCCTTCACACTCTTAGTAAGGAAGCACTAAAGCAGTTGCAACTGAGTAAGGTAGGCTGTGTGTGCGTATACCTGGGAGAATATAGAAGCTATGGAAGTGTTAAAGGATAGCTGACTGTTGGACAGACGCTGGACAAGCCCGTTGGTGGAGCCTGAGTCCAGGATAGGGCCAGATTGGCTGCTGACGGGGGGACGTTGACTCTGAGGCTGCACTGACCGACTGCGGTACTCTCTCCTGGCTGAAGAATCGGAAACGTGAACACTCATAAAATGAAGTACAAGCTTTAACACCCTAATATACAAATTAAAACCATGTTGTATTTGAGTTTAGGCTTTTAGTTAAACTCTCTGTGGCGCTCAGCCCTAAACAAAGTGGTCCCTAAAAAACAAAAAATCTTGAAAATACAGTTAGGTCAATAAGTATTTGGACAAGGACACATGAAAACAGGAAATAGGAAGCTGTTTGCTTCAACCTACCACTATGAAGTCAATGTTAATAGCACAGTGTAGTGTTTATAGAATAATGGAACCAGCTGTGCTTCGACTGGTTAATCCTTACTTTAACCATACAATTCTGTCTGCCACTGGGTATAAAATATCCCAGGAAAACAAGCTTGATTATGCACCCCAAACAGGCTTATGTTATATCTGGTAGCTACTGCTAGCTTTCTTCAGGTAATTGTGGAAGAACAGACCTGCTGTCAAAGGAGGCACAGAGGGATAGTGACAGGAATCAAAAGTAAAAAGGTCCCACCACAGCATTTCAATCAGATCTTGACTTTGACTGGGCCATTGCAACATCTTGATTCTTTTTTTTTTCAGCCATTCTGTTGTAGATTTGCAGATGTTCTTGGGATCACTGTCCTGTTGCGTGACCCAGTTTTGGCCAAGCATTAGCTGACAGACAGATGCCCTCACATTTGACTCTAGAATACTTTGGTAAACAGAGGAGTTCATGGTCGACTCAGTGACTGCAAGGTGCCCAGGTCTTGTGGCTGCAAAACAAGCCCAAATCATCACCCCTCCACCACTCTACTTGACAGTTGGTATGAGGTGTTTGTGCTGATATGCTGTGTTTGGTTTTCGCCAAAAATGCCACTGTGCATTGTAGCAAAACATCTCCACTTTGGTCTCGCCTGTCCAAAGGACATTGTTCCAGAACTCTTATGGTTTGTTCAGATGCAACTTTGCAAACCTAAGCTGTGCTGCCATGTTCTTTTTGGAGAGAAGAGGCTTTCTCCTGGCAACCCTTCCAAACGAGCCACACGTGTTCAGTCTTCTTCTAATTGTACTGTCATGAACTTTAACATTTAACATGCTAACTGAGGCCTGTAGAGTCTGAGATGTAGCTCTTGGGTTTTTTGCAGTTTCTCTCAGCATTGCACAGTCTGACCTTGGGGTGAGGAAAGCAGTAAAAGCAGTAAGTGTGTGCTTAGTTTTTCACAGGACTGCATACAAGCGGGTGTTTTAAAACCATAGATTTTAAGAGACAGATGTAGCTTCCGTGTCTAAAATCTGAAGCCAATGCAAAAGTACCTTAAACCTGCAGTCTTTCTAATGGTCAGCAGGGGAAACTTCTCTGGTTGAAAAAAAATATGTTTATAAGTTATAAGTTTATTGTATAGAAATCGCAACTGCATGTTTCAAGTCTAATTTAATACAACATGTTATTCATTTTATGAATTATGGTCCCGATTCGAGTCAAATAGACAATGTAGCAGGATATGATTTAGGGTGGGGTTACCTCGTGATTGACAGGTCGCTACTGTATGACCGTGCAGTGTCGCTCATGATGTGTGGAAAGTGATCCGGCATTTGCAACAGTGGGGTGAGGAGGAGGGTTGGAGGGGAGTGGCAGTCTGTTGCCACTTTAGCATAAACTAATGGTGATATCAGACCAAGTAAGGCTGAAGCATCAAAACCCCTGAGTATAATTAACTGACAGGCTGCATTTAATTGCTATTGAACTCAGTTTTTAATTTGTAAGAGCTTTAAATTGTATTAAGTTTGAAAACTTAGATGGCTTGAATTTTGTTGATGTCATCAAAACAAATGAAACCCACTGTATTAGGTTCTGGTCAAGTTTATAGTAAGAGACAGTGCAGTATGGTATTGTGCAGTTTGTGTACCGGCATTGTGGTGCCTGTGGCTGTGTGTCGTCCTAGCTCTGTGCTGGCTCAGGCTGTTGGATGTGACAGAGGATGGGCGGTTGTGGCTCAGCGAGGATGACCCACCAGCACCGCAGTCCACGTCCTCCATATTCATGCCACTGTTACAACTGGTCAGGTTGTCCTTACGCACCCTGCAGAACAGAAGCACACAGCTGTGATTTATTTATTTATGTCCACATCAGTGCAAGCGACGCACACAGGCAACGGGATGTTCAAAAATTCAGCAAGCCTTAACTATCAGCGCTGCTTAAACCACACACACTTCCACTCAGAGGGAAAGAGACGTTACATAACTGCTAGCATATGTGGTGGTGGTCCTCTTAAATTAGTTAAATGTGCTCTGGCTGAGGAGGTATGATCCATCTCCTTAGCTCCTTTTCTACTTAGTGAAATTAAGACAGCACCTTTAAATCAAGGCTGATGAAACAGGATTAACAATCTAATCTAATCTGAAAGGAAAACTCTGCCCCTAAGAAGTTTAAGGGAGAGCTGCACAGTTGCAAAGACACACCATTAGCTGACCTGCAGAGGTTAATGCAGCGCCTGTACGATAAGTTCTACTGAAGGTAATGTGTGAATCATAGAGGAAGAAACAAAAGGCAGGGTGAAAGTGAGGCTGAAGGAAGACAGAGAAAAGAGCAAAGGAAGGAGGTTTCTGCAACAGCAAAGAGTCAAAGCTTTTGGCTGCCCTCCCACTCTGTAATCCAGCTGTCTCTTTCTCTCAAACGTGCACTCCCACTTTCCCTGTACATGTATTTAAAACTACATCAATTTGGCACAGAAGCCTCTCCAGGGCACTGACTTCCACCAAGTCAATATCTCTAAATCCACAGAGAAGCACTCACTCAGCAGGCAGCCAGAGCATTACACTGCAGTTTGCATCTTATCCAAAGTGATTTATACTAAATGCAACCAGCTGGATAAGAGCATTAAGAAACTAGCATAAACTGCTTTATCCCAACTTTTTGCCTTTTGTCCTGGAGACACGAGGCCTTCTGTAACAGCTCATAAAGATGTTTATCAGATTTATTCTTCATGACTTACAAAATGATATCAAGTAGATGATGCATTTTAGAAATTGCCTGGAGAAAAACACAAATATATACTTATTTGTAATAAGAATGCTTTATACTCATGTCTGTCATTAGTCACCTTCTTAATATGTGTGGGCATATTTTGTGGCAAACAGAAGGGTTATCAAGACAAACAAAAATTGAATTTTTGAAAATACAGCACAGGGAGACAACCTCAAACAATGAGGAAGTAAAGACCGAAAACAAAACAATGCTCAAACTAAAGCAAAAGACAAAATGATGGTATAAACTGCTGACACTTAGAGGCATTTGTCAGTGAATTTGAATGTATAATATATCAAGAGGAACATTCTCAAAAATCACAACATCTGCAGCTGGTGCACATGAAGAGACTGCACCATCACAAACTGAAACTGTGTGATGGACACACTGAACATTACAGCGTGCGATGGAAAATGCTGCAACTACTACAATTTACTTTGTGCATTGTTTCCAGAAGATAATTACCTATTCCAGAGATTAAAATCTTCTCTCCTGAAAACATATTTTGTCCAAGTTGCAGAGCTGAAATCAACTGAGGCTAGATGACTGGAAGAAATATGAAAGTTTTTACTGTATGTGTTCCCTCTAAGTAACTCCAAATAAAGAGTGTGTTATTCAAGAATCCTCAGAGGCTCATGGTTCATCCAGACTGAACCCATGACCTTCAAGTTACGGCATCGTCTTTTTACCCATCAGACAGAACTAAATAAAGTCTGTTTTCTGTTTATCTTTAGCATGTGAAGAATGCTAATTTTGAAGAACAGTCACAGGAAGAGATTTGGAGAAGGCTGAGCCTGGAAGGCAAGGATGAAAAAAGAATAACAGACTGCACTCTTCACTTAAGTGGGACAAAATGTACTGACCGCAACCATTTAGAGCAGAGCCAGGAACGAATGGCATCCAGGCTTAAAGCCCCCCCTCCAATGCTGCGCAGCGTACGGTGTGTTCCTGCGTATGATGTTGTCAGAGGTGACACATACCTAAAAAAAAAAATAAGGAAATATAGTACGTAAGTAAGCTAAATGCTTTTATTGAAACAAATTAAGATTTTTTTTTTTTCTGAAACATGAGTTCATTTGATTCATGCATAATAATTTGGCTCGCACATGGGGTAGCCAAGCGGCTGGTCGCAAGACGAGTTGACCATGTTCCTCAGTGCTTGCTTTGAGTTCTGGATGCTGCCGCGCTCCGGGTTTCGGTTCCTTAAAAATACCAACTCCTGCTGCTGCCCTGCCCAGAGACCTCGCACACACTCCTTATTGATCTGGAGAGGTGTGAGAAAAAAAGGAGGAAATTAAACAGGAGTCCAATGTCCAAGCAAGGCGAAGGAGAGAAGACCCAGAGAACATTTATTAGCATTTTTTATCTTGTTTGTTTTGTACAAAAAGAAATGTGTAAAAATGACAGTGACGTGGCCTGATAATTAGCAAGTTTCAAGGTGCTTGTGTGAGGATTTTGTAACATTTGGACAGCCTTAGGCTAGGTTTTAGTGAGGGTCATGGGAATGATACTGAGCTTTCCCAAAATGTTGTACTGTTCCTTTGTAATCATCATCTAATTTTAAATAGTGTAAACTTTAAAGTGGACCAACTTTACTCATTTCTAACTCCATATTTTTAATCTTGCTGTGCTCACAGCTGTATGCCTGAGATGACTATGAGAGTAGACCAGTAAACCTCACGTTTAGAGCGGTCTGAAGCCCAAGCTTTCGGCTTACAGGAATTTTTTGCACATAAATTTACATTATTTGAAACTTTAGCCATGTCTGAGTAGCCACCAATTTAATTATCTATCTCTCTCTCTATATATATATACATATATATACTTAGCACAAAAAGTAGGGAAATTTATGTTTGGTTGATTATTTCTTTGTTGTAAAAATGCTTCTTGGCAATAAATCTCATACCGTTGGAAAGCCTGTTTATTTCCCTTTAAATGGTGCCACATTTGTAAGGAAAATGCATTTGTGGGTTGAGCAGTAGAGCTGAGTATGTGGGTTGCGCCCATGAAGAACTTGCCAAATCTTCTCTGCCAATGCCAAACAGCTTACCTCCAGAATTTGGGAGCGGAGAGGATGGAATGGCCTGCCTGGAGTCCTGACCCCATCCCAACCCCATTGAACACTTGTGGGATCAGCTTGGACGTGCTGTTCGTGCCAGACTGACCAACACAACCACATTGGCTCACTTGCGACAAATGCTGATTGAAGAATGGGATGCCATCCCACAGCAGTGTGTGACCAAGCTGGTGAC
>VUQI01058032.1:0-10481 GCA_015106735.1 Paratilapia polleni
CAGATGATGGATTGAACAGTGCCCCGTGAGATGTTCAAAGTTTGGGATATGTTTTTATAACCTAACCCTGCTTTAAACTTCTCCACAACTTTATCCCTGACCTGTCTGGTGTGTTCCTTGGTCTTCATGATGCTGTTTGTTCACTAATGTTCTCTAACAAACCTCTGAGGCCTTCACAGAACAGCTGTATTTATACTGAGATTAAAGTACACACAGGTGGACTCTATTTACTAATTAGGTGACTTCTGAAGGGAATTGGTTGCACTGGATTTTATTTAGGAGTATCAGAGTTCAGTTGTCAAGATGGCGGCACGAACGGACGCAGCGGCCCCTCTCTCTCCATGCTTAGTGTCTAAAAATGTATGTTCTACTGTATGTTCGTGTGCTTTATGTTTGCATGTGAGTGTGCATAGTTTACCGACGATGTCGCTCACAAGATATTGTCACCACTGCCTTCTGAATATAAGGAGCAAGACCAAACAGCTCAGCTTGGAACAGTAAGTCACAGAGGAACTTCGGGGCCTGGTACTGCTCTGCCGGATTTCCACATCACTGGATTCGCCTGCTGTGTCTCAACCAGAGAGTAGGCGCCGGAAGCAGTGTGAGAGAAAGTTGAAGAGGGGTAAGTGTGGAGGCATCTGGGCTAGGCTAGCCGCTAGCCTGCACAGGCCCGCGATACCATCCCTCATTCTGGCCAATGCACACTCACTAGACAACAAAATAGACCACATACAGCTCTTAAGATCTACACAGCATGATGCGAGGGACTGCTGTGTTTTAATTTTTACGGAATCCCGCCATCCAGCTAGCTGGGCTAACAAGCTACCACGCCAACCGAGTCTTTATGGAAGGAGGTAAAACTCGCGGGCAAGGACATACAAGTACTCGCAGGGGAGTGTGTGTTTACATCAGTGACGCTTGGTAACGGAATGCTACTATTGTGCACTTTATTATCATTAAGTTCCGACCCTTCTACCTGCCGAGGGAATTTACATTGACTCTGCTCGTCGCTGTTTACATCCCTCCCACTGCCAATATCAGTGATAGGAGCGAGGCACTCAATGAACTATACCAGGGGATCAGTGAACAACAGAGAGCGCACCCAAATGGATTCCTCATCACAGCAGGAGACTTCAATCATGCAGATTTAAAGGTTTTATTGCCCAAACTACACCAACATGTGGACTTTCCAACAAGAGGAGACAACTTACTGGTCTTAGTGTACATAACCTGTAAGGGAGCATACAAGGCCTCCCCGCTCCCCCACCTTGGTCTCTCTGATCACATCACCATCATGCTGAGACCTGCATACAGACCCAGAGTGAGAGCCATCAGACCAACACAGAAGCAGGTACGTGTGTGGGCAGAGGGGGCTTCCTTTGCTCTGAAGGATTGTTTCAACACTACAAACTTGGACATCTTCAAACAAGCAGCCACTTACAACAACCATACAGACATAGAGGAATACACTGAGGCTGTCACAGCATACATCGCAAAATGTACTGATGATGTCACTCACTTTCCGTGCTAACCAGAAGCCATGGCTGACAGGAGAGCAGAACTAGCAACAGCCAGAACCAACCTGTCCTGTGGTATCAGGAAAGCAAAACGACAGTACAGCAAGAAAATATCTGGACACTTCAGCAACACCAGAGATGCACAGTCTCTCTGGCGTGGCATCCAAACCCTCACAAACTACAAACCCCCACCATGTGAGAGTGACATCACATTGCTAAACAGCCTCAATGACTTCTTTGGCCACTTTGAAACACAAAACAACACATCGGCACAGAAGACCAAAACCTCTCTCTGTAACTGGGTGCTGGACTTTTCTCACAGGGAGGCCACAAAATGTGCGGGGCAGGAGTAACACCTCCAAGACCATCACGCTGAGCACTGGGGCCCCACAAGGGTGCGTGCTCAGCCCACTGCTCTTCACCCTGCTGACCCATGACTGTGTACCGACCTACAGCACCAACCACATTGTCAAGTTTGCAGATGACATGACTGTGGTGGGCCTCATCACTAACAATGATGAAGCCAACTACAGGAACGAGGTGTGCCGACTGGTCCAGTGGTGTAAAAACAACAATCTCTCCCTGAACGTGGAGAAGACCAAGGAGATTGTGGTAGACTTCAGGGGGGGACATTCACAGCATCCCCCACTGACCATCAACGGTGCTGCTGTGGAGAGGGTAAGCAGCACCAAGTTCCTGGGGGTACGCATCTCAGAGGACCTCTCCTGGTCTGACAACACCACATCCTGGCCAAGAAGGCTCAGACTCACCTCTACTTTCTCCGCAAATTGAGGAGAGCACGAGTCCCACCTCCCATCATGTGCTCATTCTACCAGGGCATCATTGAGAGTGTCCTCACTGGCTGCATCACTGTGTGGTACGGAGGCTGCACCGCCTCCTGCCAGAAGACCCTGCAACACATAGTGAATACAGCCAGCAAGATCATTGGTGCTCCTCTGCCCTCCCTTATGGACATTTTCGATTCCCGCCTCATCCGCAGAGCCATCGCTTGTGACTCCTCCCATCCCTCACACTCCCTCTTCAGTCTCCTACCTTCAGGGAAAAGGTACCGGAGTCTCAGAGCCCGCTCCACAAGACTGTTGAACAGCTTCATTCACCAGGCTGTCAGGAGGCTGAACTCTGTCCCCTTCTTCCCCCCTTTGCCCCCTGCCCCTGGACTGTAACACACTCACACACACAACAACTCTACCTTATGGCACTTTACCAAAACCATTTGCACTACTGTCCATGTACATATCACAAGCTGCTCTATTTATTTATTTATATTATCTATATCTGTATTATATGTCCATGTACATCCCTACTGTTACTGTTTTTTCACTACTGCCACTATTTGTACATAGGTTGATTTATATTCCCCTGGAGTGTCTATTTATCTTTTTTTTTTTAACTCTTTTCTAATTTTTCTTTTATACTATGGTGAAAGAGAAACAGTATTTCGATTCTCCTGTATGTCCTGTACATATAGCGAACTGACAATAAAACATCTTTGAATCTTTGAATCTTGAATCTTTAGAGGGCTGAATACTACTGAATACACCACAGTGGAGCACCACACTTTTGAACACCATGTATCATTTTCCTTCCACTTCACAATTATGCGCTACTTTGTGTTGGTCTATCACATAAAACTCCAATAAAATACATTTAAGTTTGTGGTTGTAACGTGACAAAATGTGGAAAAGTTCAAGGGGTATGAATACTTTTGCAAGCCACTGTATAGCATTCCTAAGAGTTAGTGTGTGTAAGTGTGTGTGTGTATTACATTTTTAAGGCTAAATAAAATCAAGAAGCTCGCTCAGTCTACCCTTATCCATGAGACATATCTCAACAGCATGTGAGGCAAAAAGTAGCATCTATCTTTAAAGCAGACTGAGTGAGAGGCAAAAGGTAAAGAACAAGTGCAGGAGAAAAAAATAAATCATAGACAGGAAATAGAGCAAAAGTGATCCAGAAAGGCATGGAGGCAGGCACTGATAGAGATATAGGAGGTGATATATACGGCGCACGATAAGTTTATAAGACTAAGAGATCAAAGAGAGTGGCACGTGTGAAAGAATTAATGGAATGAGTTAGTGTATTGTCTTCTGGATGAAGTAATTTTATCCAGACACAATGTTCCAGTTGCTGTTAAGCATCATGGGAAAGAGTTGACAGAGTAATGGATCACCACTTGGAAGAAAAATATTGCATGTGCATTCACACATGTATACACGCACACACTTATACACAAAGCAAAATTAGAAAGGGTTAATTAAAACACACACACACACACACACACACACACATTCAGTTTCAATCCTACAGGCTTTAGCCTGGAATCAGTTGTGCCTCTCAAACTGTGTGCATCAGTTCTTGTTCACAAGAGTATTTGTGAGTAATCAGGTTGCACTTATGAGGTAAATTACTCCTAATGATTGCAGGCTGGATTTCATATTCTAACATCTGTTGAATTGGATGGATAAGCTAGAGAATTAAATACACTAACACATGCACACACGAGTGCTCACTGGTGCATATGAATGCATAAACCATGTGTTAAAGTTATTTCAGTTAGAGCTGTGCTCTGGTTGCTGTGTATCTTGTTGTTGGCTAGCCTTAGGCAGAGTTGTCCTTACCTACAGGCTGAGTTGTGTTCAAGGTGTCCTATTTAAAGAAATTTTTTTTCTTGCCTTAATGCTTGCTCTAGAAGGTTCAGCCTCTAGGTTCAGTAAAGCATGTTGAGACAAGTTTTAATAGTTATTGGCACTACATTATATAGCTAAAGCCTTACTGGGTTAATTGTGCTCAATGTGTTTTGTAATTTATTTTGCTAAGATATATTTATTTACCTAAAAGAAGTCCTCCTTCCAACACCCCGAGCAAAAGTCTGAGAGCACCTTAAACATCCGTGTCAGACCCCTGTGCACCTTGAGGTGTACAAGTTAGTCCAGACATGTATCGTCTTTTTTGTGTGGCCTGGCACAGTGGCTTAATGGTTAATTGGCTATGAACAAGGTTTGAATCTCAGACTTGGTTTCTTTAATGAGGTTACATGTTCTTCTTGTGTTTGTCAGGTAAACTGAAGATACAAAATTGCCCTTAGGTTTGAATTTATGTATTTATTTGTTTTTGTTATGTTTATGCATTAGCCTGAAGAGAACAAGCAACCTGTCCAAGATGTTTTCCTGACTTCCTTAGAGCAGCTCAAACACCCCAGTGACCCTGACAATGAGTAGGTGGGTATGAAAAATGAATTAATTCTCCCTTATTGTTGTACTGCACCTTCTCAATGAACTGCTCTGGGTTATTATTGTTTCTCTTCACTCTGTGCTGTGCTGCAGTGCTCAAATATTTTTGACCCACATACACAACATGCAACTTTATAGACAGTGCCATGTGCTTAGGGCATTTTTTATGTTTGCACATTTAAATGTAAGCTTAGTTAATCAGTTTTTCTAAGTGAAAACTGGAGCTCTGTGTTGTTTTTTTCTCCAATCAGATTAGTAATATGGGCGACAGGGAATTTGGGAAGCACTGGTAGAGATTAGGAGACAAGTCACAGCCAATTTGGTTTTCACATTTTTGGCTACTGCCTAGCTGTTATATTGCATGTTTGGGCACTTAAATCTATGCCTCTAAGTCTGTTTTCAGGGTGCATGGCTCAGCTCTGTGCAAATTTCCATGTGCGCAGTACCTCAAACAACTGCAATATCATTAATGCATTGGTTTTTAATAAAGTTTTAATTTTTATTTTCAGTTCAACTTTGAAATTTAATAAACTATCACTGTTTCCACATTTTCTATTTTAGGATAGGACTGCCTGATCCTTTTAATGTCTGTATAATGTATCAACTTGAGATTCACAAATCTTAGACCTCATGAATATGAATTCAAGTTAATGAATGAATGAGAATGAGAAATACTTTATTTATCCCATGTTTGGGAAATTCTTTTGTTACAGCAGTCGAAATGATGATGTAATACTGCTACCACTACTCCTCCTCCCACTATTACTACTACTACTACTAATAATAATAATAATGATAATAATAATAATATTTGGAAGATGCCTCTCTGCCAGACAGATATATTGTATTATAGAGGATGATAGGGCATGGCATGAAAGATTTCCTATATCTGTTCCTGTGGCAGCGGAGCTGAATCAGTCTGTTAGAGAAGGTGCTCTGCTGCCTGTCCAGTCAGTGGTGCAGAGGGTGATCAGGGTGGTTATCCATGATGGATGGAACAGTTTGTTCAGTGACCTCCTCTCCACCACAGCTTCAAAAGTGTCCAGTTTGCAGCCAATCACAGAGCCAGCCTTCATAATCAGTTTATTAATTCTGTTGGTGTAACCAGCTCTGATGCTGCTCCCTCAGCAGACCATAGCAAAGTACACTGCATTCACCACAACTGCACGATAAATAATCTCCATCATTTTGCTGCACGCATTGAGGGATCTCAGCTTCCTTAGGAAATAGAGCCTGCTCATCCCCTTCTTGTATATAGCCTAAATCAATCAATAAAATAAATAAATTTTCTTTTATGGTGACTCATTTAAATTAAAAAGATGGAAGTTTTGGGGTTTTTTTCATTTTTTTTTTTTTTTGTTTTGTTTCTTGGTGATAAACAGTACGAAAATGTACACAGTATGATAAGCATTACAGAAAGTGACTGACACACACTTTTAAAATGTCCAACTACTTCATGTTGAACACTGGGACATTCTTGACACCAAAAGTGTCACCAGTTTAGCAACTGTGGTATTGGAGTTGTTCACTTCAGCAAGTTTATTTCGCAAATGATAAACTTCTTGAATTTTGGAAAGACATCAGCTTAACTTCCTTGAGGGGAGTTGCTAATACAGCTCGGTGAATCCACAGTCCTCCTCTCACTGTGGCTGCAGGCTGACAGCTGCGTTCAGTGAGTGGGAGAGATCAGCAACAAGAATCAACCGGATAGCAGCCAGACTGAGATTGGTAACTGACTGCATAGTGTCTGTGGCTGTATGTGAAAATATGTTTACTTTTCGTGCTCACTCGGTGTACCAGTTGGTGGCTAAAGTAGAGCTACCTAACTTAGATTTTTTTTTCCTGCTTTTTTTTTAGCAACTGTCTTCTTTCACTTTTAGCCACTCTGCAATGTTGCCTTAAACTACAATGAATACAAATATATTGCTAATACCTTTTGTCTAAATTGTATATATTTGAGGGATATTAACAATTTATCAGAAAGCTAAATACTTTCAATAAAGCCCTTCCTTCTGTTTCACTGTGTTAACAGCTAGTGATTCACACCAGGGCATCTACTTAGAAAGTCTAATAGAGAACCAGTGAGGTTTTAATAACACAGCTCTTAAATCTTGACCTACAAAAAGAACCGCATTTATGTACATTCAGCTGTTTGTTGTCAATATATTTTTTTTATTATGAATACATTAGGCGTCCATATTCTGTGGATGCAGAAAACTAACATCCCTGAGGGGGTCTTTAACGCTTCATCTAATTTTCAAATAAATTAAACTAATAAAATATTTTATGGATGTATTTTTAGGCATCCATACATCCAACCATATTAGGCATTCAGCAGGTAATGACCTGTTTTCTGCACCGCAACTACTGACAAAGTAAAATAGTTTTATTGATATTCTGCAAATTATGATGCTTTCTGATATGGGGTTGCAAAAAACACATTTCGGTACCTCTCGTGCCCACAGATACACAAACAGATGGACAGATTGATGGCAGACAATCAGGCGGATGGACTATCTGATGAATTAACAAGAAGATTTATGGCTGGAGAGAGAAAGACAGAGAAATGAACAGAAAAGAGAGGACAAAGAGAGACTGGCATGCACATGCATGCGTAGACAGATGGACAGACAGTTTGAACAGACAGACAGATGGTGCTTCTATTAGGAAAAGCAGGCTTTGATGAGATGGACTGGCGGACAGACATACCAACAGACAGAAACTCTACTGGGACGCAATAAATGGGCGGACAAAAAATGAACAGGCTTGACATTCTGATATAGAAATGGGGCTGGGATGCCTGGGGCCAGGTGAAGAGAGGACGTTGTATCTCTGAAGACCGTCGACATGAGGAAGGACTCAACTTTAAAGTGTGTATGCAGTTGTGTGTGTGTGTTTGCTCATCCACGAGTGTGTGTTTGCGTACGTGTATGTGTGTACCCTAATACTGTGCCCTGTCCATTACTGAGGTACTAGATAAAAGTAGTGAACATGCTGCCAAAACAAGGTGCTAAAAGACTAAAAATACAAATGGCAAAGGATTTGTACACTCACACACGTCCACAAGCACAGCACAAACACAACAAGTGCACAAATGCATATGCGTGCACACACACAGACATGCACTGACACACAGGGCAGAAGGACAACAGGGACATCTGGTCCACAGTTTTATCTCCTTTTCTAGCAGAGAATTTTATAAAGGCACACAGTGATGTATGAAGACAGCAACATTATTCTGAAATAATGTTCAACTCGAAACTCGAAAAATGTGACATTCCACTCCCTAAAGCCTACTGTGAATGACAAATTTTACTCATTTTGTTAATAAAAAAGTCTCACATGAGTACACTATAGTTAAGGTAAGAAATATGTAAAGCATTAAGGAGGTGGAATTTATTTTCTGCTCAGCACAAACTTTTGTTATTTTTGACCTTGCAGAATTTTGAAGCTTATAGTTTTGAGGCCTGTTCCTGTTAAGCAAAAGCATAAACATCCATTGAAGGCTTAATAGGGAGATGTGGAACTACTGCTTGTGGGGTGCCCGTCTCTGTGTGTGCCTGGGTACTGTATGAGTGTATTGAGTCCCCCACAGGCCCTTAAGTGGTGTGTATTTATAGAGAGTGTGTCTCTCTGAAGCCCAGAGGCTGGTTATATGAGCCCCTTCTAATGGCTAGGAGGAGAGGAAACATTCACAGTCATGTTCCCACAAAACAGACACATATGGATTCATGCACACAAGCATACACACATATACTCAGGCATTTGATAAGGCAGTTAGAAATGCTGTTGTCCTGTCTTCTGTTGGATAAACTCAGGCCTCTGAGGGTACGACTTTGACCTTTTTGCATTAGTAAAAAGCATGGAAACAGGAAAACGTCTATAATTTATTTATTTATTTATTTTTTTAAATCCATCTGCAACACAGTGAAGTACTGATAAGATCCAAGATTTAATTTCATCTCATAATTTAATCTTCTATATTTCTACAAGCAGTGGTGGAGCAAAGGCGGCTTTGGGCAGCTCCTCCCGCTTCTTCAGATCTACAGCCTGCAGAGATAGGTGTTGCTGGTTCCTCTGGTCCTTCAGCTGCACCGGGGTTACATACAGTAAATGAAGAAAGAGAAGGCCCATATGGCTTTGTTTGGATCTGTACACAGGCAGCCAGAATATGCACATGTGTGAATGCATGTGTGCCTGTGTGTGTGTGAGTGTTTGATCTGTATGCAGGCCATGCAGTGCTGAAACAGCAGCAATTTAACTGATGCTCCCACCATATGGTAAGAGTGATAGCATTAGAGAACCTGCACTGAACCTGAAAAGGAGACAGTGAGGGAGAAGGGGGGGCAGGGTGGACCAGAGCTTGAGGCCAGGATTTGTAGAGCAGCCCCATTATCGTACACTAGTACGCAAATCACACACAAGCAGAGACACATACAAACAAGAGTGCATGTGAACACACATGGAAGCTCCATCAAGTGTGCGGACATATAAATGCAAATGAATGTGTGTGATCCTCACACTGGCCGAAATGTGCTTGTAGGGAACTACTCACAGACTTGTGCAAAGGTGTGTATTTGTGAGCGTGTGTGTATGTGCACGCGCATGCAGACGCACGCATGGATGCATAAACAAAAGTGCAGAGATATCCTGTGTGTTTCAGCAATCTGGGTGATTTATGCCTTGAATACTGCAGTGTTTTAGGTGGGATCTCAGGGAATACACAGCCATATGTCCCAATTTTCCTAGCTCTCTCCACACACACGCACAAACACACACTCACACTCTCACTTTGAAATACACTCCCATACACACCAACTGTATTACACTCTGCATACACACACACACACAAATATATTTCCCACACTATTTTCAGCTTAAAGGGCAAGGGCAAAAGAAGAGTGTGTGCAGGTTTGAGAGTGTGAGGTAGAGGGGTTAAGGGCTATAAGGCAGACAGTCAGAATTTTCTGCTCCAGTTAAAGGGAAATTCTTGGCTCCTGCTTTGGGAGTCAATGGACAAGTGGGATGAAAGGATGAAAGAGGACATGATGATAGCTTAATGGTGTTAAACCTGTGCAGTTAATGACAGATTATACAGCGTGACATGTTGGGTGTGGTGCGTGTGTGTTTTTTTAATCTACTGGTCAGGTAAGAGAAACAACAGCAGTCACACAAATGAAAATAAGCGAATACTTTCTTTTACTGTGAAATGGGTTCGTTGTGAACTTGGGTTTTTTGAAACACCTTGCTGCTGAAAGAAGGTCTAAATAAGATTCAGCAGCAGCCTGAGCCACTAGATTGTCAGAATTACTCAAAGAAAAGCAACAAATTCTTCTTCTTTCCCTACACCAGATCTAGTTTACGTTATTTATACATTTTACACATCAAAATTAGAATTTTGGAGTAAGGCAAACAGTACAGTATTTTCCTATTTTTGACTGGCACACTCAGTCAAAAACATAGGTCTTATCAGAGTGAGCATCACACCAACAGAAACCACGTCTACAGAGGAAGCTCATGGTGGAAGAATTTTGTAAGGGTTTGTAATTTCTGAGCAGTGACCGTGTTTTCAAGGCTCTTCACCTAGTCTCCCTGAATCTGCATTCCTTAGCTATTCAGGCCAGTCTGTCAGATATGAGTCACAACAGAGTGTGCCTCTGGCTGATCCAATCTAGCACTGTTTTTTTTTTTTTTTTTTTTTAATTAAGGAAAA
>VUQI01058032.1:10501-32655 GCA_015106735.1 Paratilapia polleni
GTACCCAATTTACCTTTTTTTTTTTTTTTTTTTTTTTTTAAATGAGGACAAATTCCAGAATAGAATTAATTGGAGAATTGTACATGTTTCGTTGTTGAGACTGTGCTTTAAAATATTCTGTTTTAATCGCAATATGAGATTTCACCTGTTTCCAAAGTTATCTGCCCATGAAATGGCTATTATCATTCATTATCACTTCCATAGATATGGCCACCAGGGGCTCTCCTCCACCCCCAGTTAGGTTTGGTAGGCTGCTACCATAGCTAAAACCAATATTCAGCGGTGGTGGGGTTGGTGACATCATTAGTTATTTGCTGCATTGCCTTTCACCCAGGAGACTAGGTTTCATGTCCTGTCAGGGACCAATTTTTTAGACTTAAATTTCAGAATTTTCATTTTCACTTGCTTTTTCCTCACCAAAACTACTTGGTTTGGGAAAAGATGGTTTGGGTTAAAATTTTCCAGACTTAAAAATGCAAATGATGCAAAAAAAAAATGCAATTTATTTGCTGATAACAGACAAAGTGGGTGATTAAAGTATGAGCTATCATATTTAATTTGAGTAGGTTTATAGGAGAATAGGAAGAACTACATGGAGAATATAGAAATTTTATTACACAGTAATCAAATTCCCAAAGTAATCTAACACAAATGACAATTCAAACAATAATAATGAGGATTTTAAAAAAGTGTATTCGAAAGATATCAGTGGGTGAAGAAAAACCTGCAATGAAGATTGCTCCCCAGGATGTAGTCATGAAAAATAAAATTTTTTTAACACTGGTGCACGAATGGGTGAATTAGAAGCATATACAGTCATGTGAAAAGGGAAGTTTCCACAGGACTCTGTGCAGTTCTGTGAAAAACTAAGTGCACCCTTATTGCTTCCATAGGCGTTAAGAGGGTAAGAAGCAGCCAGGTGCCGCTGATCAAATGCACTTTATTAATTGAACATCAGCAAGTGTGAGCACCTCTATAAAAGCAGACGTTTTGGCAGTTTGTTGGTCTGGAGCATTCAGGGGTGTGTTAACACAATGCAACAATCTTCCCAGGAGTGTACGTCCCAGCCAATTCACCCCAAGGTCAGACTGTGCAATGCTCAGAGAAACTGCAAAAAACCCAAGAGCTACATCTCAGACTTTACAGGCCTCAGTTAGCTTGTTAAGAGTTAAATTTCAATTAGAAAAAACTAAACAAGTATGTCTTGTTTGGAAGGGTTTCCAGGAGAAAGCCTTTTCTCTCTAAAAAGAACATGGCAGCACAGCTTGGGTGCAAAGTTGCATCTGAACAAACCACAAGACTTCTGGGACAATGTCCTTTGGACAGACGAGACCAAAGTAGAGATGGCTGGCCATAATGCACAGCACAAAAACTTCATACCAACTGTGAAGCACAGAGGTGGTTGACAGCTGGTATGAGGTGATGTACCTGAGTCTGTCATGAACTCTTCTGTATATCAAAGTATTCTAGTCGAATGTGAGACTATCTGTCTGACACCTAAAGCTTGGCTGAAACTGCATCATGCAACAGGACAATGATCCCAAGCACACCAGCAAATCTACAACAGAATGACTGAAAAAGAAAAGAATCAAAGGGTTGCAATGGCCCAACCAAAGTCCAGACCTCAACCTGATTGAAATGCTGTGGTGGGACACAAGAGAGCTGCATACATGAATGCCTGCAAATCTCAACAAACTGAAGCAACGCTGTATAGAAGAGCGGGCCAAAATTCCTCCTCAACAATGTGAAAGACTGATGAAGTCATACAGAAAATGATTACTTCAAGTTATTGCCGCTAAAGGTGGGGTGTACTTAGTTTTTCACAGGATTGCATAGAGTCCTGTGAGAACTTTCTTTTTCACATGACTGTATGAATATATGTGTTTCCTTATCAATATCAGGTCCAAAGCATGCATGGTAAGTTAACTGGTGATTCTAAACTAGTCTTAGATAGGTAGGTAAAGTGATTAAAGTGTATAGAATAAAGCTCTGTATGAATGTATGGATATATGTGGCTTGTAGTCTAGTCTCTGAGTTGACAGTAAGACTAGAAAATTCCTACATAAATGCCAGTCTATGAGTTTAGTCTCTTAGTGTAGTCTAAGGCTAAACATAGCATTAGAGTATTCACAACAATATTTAAAACTCCAGTTAACAACAAAAACAAAAAACAAAGTTTCAGTTCAGCAAAACAAACAAATATACACAGGAAGAGCTATGGAAGAAAATCCTGGGAGTGATGAAAACAGTCAACTTCTATCAAAATGATAGCGTGGGGAGAAAACAAGGCATATCACTACATCTGTCAAAATAACGATTCTGTTATGGCTTAAGAATGTATGGATGGCAATAAAAATAGAACACCGCCATTTACTGACAATTTCACTAATATTAGCACAAACATTTAAATCAATATTTCATCATTCAGCATTTTAAACATTCATTCATTCATTTTAAACACATGGCCAAAACACCCAAAGAGCATTTCATGTTGAATAGGTAGGATATCCTGGACTGGCCAAGAAAGCATTCTCTACAGGCAACCTTATTTACCAGTTAAACTATTACATTTTACATAGAAACATGTCTACACATTGTTCTAATGACACAAACATGCAAATATTGGCAGTCTTGGTTGTGTAGTATATATAAAATAAGAGTATCCTGAATATATATATATATATATACTCAACTGTCACCAAGTCCACTTGAAACCCCTTCTTCAAATTAATCAGTGTGGATTTAAACCTGATGGATATGGAGGCCCATGCTACAAATGTTTGGATAATTGGATTATAAAATTAATAATTAATTTGGATTGAGTATGTTTGCTTGTGTGGGACAAATGTGTAATTTCATTAACCATGTATATGGTGTCAGAAATTCTTTTTAACTGAAAAAAATATCTATTTAAACTGCACGTGTGTGCATTTGTGTTTAAATTATGTCAAATTAGTCATGTGTTGCATGACCCAATTTCAGCCAAGCTTTATCTGTCAGACAGATGGCCTCACATTTGACTCTAGAATACTTTGGTATACAGAGGAGTTCATGGTCGACTCAATGACTGCTAAGGTGCCCAGGTCCTGTGGCTGCAAAATAAGCCCAAATCATCACCCCTCCACCACCATATTGACAGCTGGTCAACCACCAAGTCACCACCTGTCAACCACCTCTGTGCTTCGGGGTTAGTATGAGGTGTTTGTGCTGATATGCTGTGTTTGGTGTTCATCAAACATGGTGCTGTGCATTATGGCCAAACATCTCCACTTTGATCTCATCTGTACAAAGGACATTGTTCCTGAAGTCTTGTGGTTTGTTCAGATACAATATTAGAAAGTGGAGCTGTGCTGCTGTGTTCTTTTTAGAGAGAAGAGGCTTTCTCCTGGCAACCCTTCCAAACAAGCCAAACTTGTTCTATTTTTTTCTAATTGTACTGCCATGAACTTTAACTCCTAACATGCTAACTGATGCCTGTAGAGTCTGAGATGGAGCTCTTGGGTTTTTTGCAATTTCTCTGAGCATGGTCTGACCTTGAGATGAATTTGCTGGGACATACACCCTTGGGAAGATTGTTGCATTGTTAACACACACATGAATGCTCTAGACCAGCAAACTGCCACAACCTCTGCTTTTATAGAGGTGCTCACACTTACTGATGATCAGTTAATCAAATGCATTTGAGTATCAGCACCTGGCTGCTACTTTACCTCCTAATGCCTATGAAAGCAGTGAGGGTGTACTTAGTTTTTCACAGTCCTGTGAAAAACTTTCTTTTTCACATGACTGTACCTATCTGGCAGGACAGAATAAGTAATAAACCAATGTGTATTTAGCCAGTGTGCTGTCTATTCTTTTGATTTTCCACTTTGTGAATTACTCATTTTAAAGTTGCCTCAGCTTTCTGTTGTATTAATGTCAGGATGTCCCTGCAGATGGGTTGTGCAACACAAAAAAAAAAAAAATAGAGACCTCTGAGCAGAATAGAGAAAGAGAAAAGAAAAGTTCTTTCATACAGTGATATAGAGAAGTGTAAATGTAGAGTGAATTCACCTTGTGTCAAGCCTGTTTTAAAATATACTGACCATACATTAGGGCAACTCAGAAGATAGTGTAGTGCGGTGTGTTTCAGGTGGTGTAGGTCACCTTGAATGTGTGTACAATCCCAACTATAATTTTCATTCCTTTGACAGACACAAAGAAACAGCTCTCATAGAGTTTTCAAAGTTGTCTCCTTCTTCATCAGAATTTCCAAGTGTTTTAGAGGCTACACGATGTCAGATTATGTTGTTTGTGTGTGTCCTCAGAGGAGTAAGATGGATTAGCCCCCAGTTTAACCCATCCCGATGAAAACACAACCTGACAGCACGGCTCCCTGAAAGGGAGGAAGAGAAGAAGGGCTCTGAGGTTGAGCTCTATTATTGAAATCGTATCTCATCTTAATATTGAAATTACATCCGCATTGTGAAAGCCATCATCTTCCATCTCTTCCCTCTTTGTCTTCCTCCTCCTTTTCACCTCCTGGTCTCTCAAAAAAGAACTGACAGACTCGGAGTGCAAGCCGGAGCAGACAGTAAAGCATTTAACAAAGCATTTAGCTTTACTGTGAACGACTGAGAGAAATAAAGATGGAAGAGTGAGAAAAAACTAGAAGGGATAGAACTGAAAAGAAAAAAAGAGAAGACCGAAATATAAAGAAAGGAGAGGAAAATCTCACAATTCTTTCTGCTCATATGTCTCTGTGCATTCCACCCCTCATTGCCCTCACTCCTCCCTCTTCTGTCCCTTTATTCTTCCCTTCCTTCTGAAGTCAGAAATCTCTAAGGAAGCTTGCTCATAAGGCCTAATTTATTTACCACCACCATCCCAGCTCTATCACTTTGTCATTAATTTACCAATGTCATATTTGTGTGAGTAGTTGGACACCAGTCCATGCCATGCTAGAGCTACAACGAGCATACAGCAAACCTCATCCATAAACATGTACTCTATTATTACTATTCCCTGCAGAGTTAAGGCACTTGGAATGAACTGCTAATGAGCCCCGATCTGACCTATATATTTTAATCATTGATGTACTTCTTACTATCAGTTGTTGCAGCCATTTTAATGAATCTGTCTTGTTTTGCTTTTACACCCCTACATGGGACAAATAGGTTTTTTCCATTTGTTTAACAACTAAGCAAGAACACTTTTCAAGAGCTTGAAAAAATAAAAACGATAACCCTTGCTGTGCTAGACTTGTTATAGTTTAAGTCTGCATTCCAAAAATTTACAGAACTATGAACTTGAGATTCAAACTAAGTGATCACAGTGACCGCCGTGCCTGAAAGTTATGTATGGAGACTGTCAGTAACTGTGAGTGTAGGAGAGAGGGAAAATGAAAATGTGCGTTTGAGAGTGCGGTTTCTAAATCTTCACAGCTCACGTTCCTACTCAATATTCAGACTAGTATTACATTGATTTTGCATCACTTGAATATAGAAGTACATTCTAATTAATTAAGCTACATCAAACACACAGATTTACGGTGAAATAATATATTAAAAACTTGATGGAAATGTTTCAATAATACAATGGCATAATGAAGCAATAATTTTAAAGTCAGAAGGGTCCTCTACAAAATGTCAAAAGAACTTAATTTATTAATCAATAACCATGCAAAATTCATTCCTGGCTCTTTGCCTTGTTTTTGTAGAAGCAGAGGAGGAATACTCAGCCTGATTCTTAAAGAGGATTATGGAAGGGAGGAAAGCCACAGAAAAAAAAACACAAAATGTGGCCATGTAAGCTTAGTCAACGGGGATTAATGAGGTGAAACTGCAATAGCTTGTTGGCACATTTCTGATGTAATAAGATATGCCTTGTGGACTTTTGATGAAATCTCTTTCTTATTTAATCTTCATATCTCAAGGGGTTAAAGTCACATGTGCACTTGATCTGCCGAGGTCAGTTAATGTTGTCTGATCAGCTTTATAAACTCTCTCTTCATATGGCACAATTAATATATATATATATATATATATAAATATAATTTGTTTTAAACTATCTCCTTATCATCCCATTGGTAGGGTGGTACAGTTGTCTTCCTCAAGCTCAGAGGCCTGTGACTTCGAGACTTCTGCGCAGTATCTTAGCTAGCCCCAGGACTACACTCTTCTGGGGAGACATCTCAGATGTTGAGCCTGGAATATGCTGGAGCCACTCTCCCAGTCATAAAGCCCCTAATGCTTCTATTAATACTGGGTCCACATCTGTTCTAGGTGCCAGCCCCTGGTATTTGTCAGTCTTCTTGCGCTCCTTCTGTTTGATCTTACTTTCAGCTGGTATTGCCACATTTATCACAACTGCTATCTTCTGCTCCTTGTCAACCACATCTATGTCTGACAGGCTAGCCAGAAACTGCTTTTCCATCTGGAACTTGAAGTCCCACAGAATCTTATCCCTGTTGTTCTCAACCACTTTCAGTGGTGTACCCCATTGGAACTTGGGACTTCTAATTCACCCACAGGATAGATGTTCCTGTATGCTATTCCAGCCACTTGGTTATTCCTTTCAGTATACATTGTCCCAGCTTCTTACACCCTTGTACTATGTAGTGGAGTATCTCCGGGGCACCTTTGCACAGCCTACACCTTAGGTCCTGTCTGCTGTGGTAGACTCTACTGATCTGGTGCTTAGGGCCTGTTCTTGTGCTGCCATGATCAGAGCCTCTGTACTGTCCCTCAGGTAAGCCTTTTCTAACCACTGGTAGGATTTCTCAATGCTAGCCACTTCTTCTATCAGCCAATAATACATCCTATGGAGGGGCTTGGTCCTCCACAATAGTCCTCATCTTCCTCTTCAACAGCATCTGTTTTCAGCTGGCTGAGGCATGAAGCAGTTCATCCCAGGCATCCATCTTGCTGATGCATTAATATATCCTCCTTGTTTCCTCCTGGATCATGGAAGAAATTATCCATGTTTTCTGTTGCTCATAGAGTCTCAGGACGCTGGACTTTGGGTGGAACCTTTCATGCAATGCATCTAACCAATCCTGTGGCCAGCCTAAAATTTCACCTGAGTATCTGAGGACTGGTAGGTTTTACATGTTAATGGCTCGGTTCTCATTCCTACCACTGAGGTGGTTTCTCAGAACCGGTCTTATGATCTGGAGGTATTTCACTGTAGCTGGCTTCTTCTCATCAAGAATCCCTTTGACCTGTGGTATACCCAGGTAACTGTAACTGCCCTGTAGGTCTGCTTTCTGGTATTTCCACCCTTTCTTTCCTGATCACTTTCACTATCTTTGGCAACATATGCCCACACATACAGTCCAAATGACATTCTGATGGCCTATGCAGAAAAGCAGCTGCACAGTGCATCACCTTGGTATTTGCCACACTTGATGGTGACTTGTGCGATGACCTTGAAGTTGGCTTCCAGTGCTATTTTCCATAGCTGCATTGAGTTCTTGATGCAGATTATCAGTCCACCGTTAACCTTGTATACCCCCAGACATTCCAGCATCCATGTGTAGGACTGTGAATGCTGCATTTGTAGCCACATAACCATGAAGCTGGTAACCCCATGCACCAACACGTTTCACGACACATTTTAGCTATCTTAGTTTTGATTAACATTTCACATAAAAGAAAATTAAACATGACATCACATAGTCTTTCACTTCGTATAACATACTGATTTTCATTTACCATTTGTTGAAAATGTATCAGCTGATTTGCACTGGATACAATGAAAGCCCTGAAATATTGGCCCCTACTCCCAGAATCTAAGTCATCAAATGATAGTTGGGTCCCCAGATTGATTGTCTCCTAATTACATTGTTAGCCAAATGGTCTTTAAGTTACCAAAAGCCAACAAGCACCAGGGCACCATTAAAGGTTAAAAACTGTCCAGATTCTCTCAACTATAATAAAGGGATTGGTGAAGCTGTTCTTCCAGGCGTTACAACGAGGTGCAGTATGCAGGCATCCAAGAAAAAGAGTATTAGTAAGCTAGCTAGTTGACATCTTAAAATAATATGCCGTGTTCTGGCTGAGGTAAAAAAAAACAACAAAAAAAAAACAAACATGAAATTAAGATGAAGTATCGGAAAGGTTTAACATACTCCTGAGTTCGTGTATAAAATGAGGGTGTTACTCTGCATGGCATCACATCTCTCTTTACTTTCAACTCGACTGATACTTACTTGTCAGCTAGCATCGGCATTGTGAACAGGACCTTCAAGGTCCAGGCCTGTCTACAAAGGTCACTATGCCCCCTCAGCTGAATTCTACTGATATAAAACTATAAGTAAAATTAAGTCTTGTTTAATGAAAAGGTTAAACACTCACATTGCTGATTAGCAAGCTCAAGTTAATTATTCAGTTAACAGAGTTTGTTGATCCACTTCTGCACCTAGAGAAAAATCTCTCTTGCTTTGTACAGTATGCAGTGTAAGACAGATATTTTTGCACTTCTGCAACTGTGGCTACATTTCTCTATGAGCATACTATGTGTGTATGGTTGAAATTATGCACATTGGTTCTGATGTGGTTTAAAGTAGGTTGTTTATGATTGAATTTCTTGTGTAGCCTGTAAAGATGAGTGTAGTGTACAGGTTCATTAATTATACAGGAATGCCTCTGGCAAAGCTCTTGTAAATGTAAAGTTAACGGGTCTTACTGTGCATTTTAGTTTATAACTTCTGTTTTGTGTTGTGCTTGTGTGAGTGCAAGCACAACTACACATAAGTGACAATATGAATGTACGCTCGCCTCTTTTTTAAAAAAATTAAATATCAAAATCAGTTGACTCAAATGCCCCCCCTGTCTCAAAGTGGGTTGCCTGTCCAGTTCATGCTGTGGCCTCTCGGTATGTTATCCTTCACATAGAATAGTGCGATATCACTTTTGCTTGTCACAATATTTATATTCCATTATAAAATTACTTGGATTATTGCATTAACTTCACTTTAATGAGCTCACAATTGGGACCAGTGGAATTTATGAAGTAATAGCTTATTACATTAAAACAGAAAAGTGGCTTAGAGCAGACTTATATGTTTAGTGGGTGCTTTTTAAAGAAAGGGGGAGAGAATGTGCTTTTCAGAGCAAGATGGGAAGGGTTAAATATTTCATTATTCTTACTATCCCCTGCAGTGAAGACCCTCCATTATGCATTACACTAGAAGTTTCCAGTGTGCGTGTGTGTGTTTGAGGGTGGTGTCAGGAAATATACCTGCTTACATTCATTGCACTTAATTCTTGTATTAACTAAGTCTAAAAAACACATTCTGTTTTGTTTTGTGAAAGAGTGCCTAGGGGTATTTGATGTGTGATGTGACTCAAGGACAAAAAAAAAAGACAAACTCTCCTCTCTTTGGTTTCCTGGATATAGAGGCTCCATGCTACTGTAGTCTGAGACTAATTAGACCATTGCAAAGACACAGGTTTTTATTCAGACTTCTACCTATTACCTGGATAGTCACAATTACAGTACGACACAGTCCCCTTTATTTTCATGTGTATTAGAGGTTGGAAAGAAAGGTTTTGTGCTAACATGATTCTGTATTAAAAACACAACTGTAATAGGAATGTTATCGCTACAGCCGGTTGTAGTCACATCGTTTCGTATGCCTGTGGTGGTTCTCCTTATCTTTGAGAACACTGTTTTTTTCTTCTGTTTTGTTTTTTATCCATCTAATCTCAGGACAGTTCCCTTTCATTTGCCACTGCTAATTAATTCATCGTATCACTGTCCAAAGTAGACATTATAAATTGCCAGAGAGAATTTCCTGAAATACAACCCACTCAACTGCCTCAGGCTTTCCAAGTAAGACACCAGTCAATACAGCTGAGTGAATGTTTGTGTGTCACGGAGGTGAAAATCTACATTTATACCAGAGAACAGTTTTTAAGTGATGGTGAAGAAATGCCAAAAGCATTAATGCTGACAGTACACACGTATAAACAGAGAATAAGTTTAAGCGCACACACCAAAACACATTTTACATTAAAATGATGCATTTAATTCAAACAGCAATTTCTTACTTTCACCTTAATAAAATGTGCACCGTGTTACTTAAGCTGGTTTTGCATGAGTAATGCAGTCTGCCTGCTGACTTTTTTTGTTTGTGTATGTGTCTGTATATGTGTGGGCATGGATGTCACAGCAGCAGGCGGGGAGGTGTTGATAACTTATTTGGCATTTTGACAGCGATAAAGGACATTTGTTGCCCTTAGCAATGCAGAAAAACACACACAGACACGCAAATACACATTCGCATTAAATGTATTGCGGTCCAGGTTTTTAGAAAAAGCATATTGACACAAAAATACGTGAATATTAATAAAAGATAGTTTCTACTTCGCCCACGTCTTTGTGGTATCATTTCAGTGGACATAGACAGAAGGCAGCTACAATGTGGACAATGAAGTAAAAGCCCCCAAACCAGCATTTTTTCAGACTTTCGCTCTTCTAACCCAAGCTCATTTTGCACACATATTCCCATACCCACAAACACTGACATGCACAAAGATAACCACTTAGGCATCTTGTAGCAGGCATTATTACATCCTCAAGCCAACACAACGATTAGACAGAAGGAGATGCTTCATAGATCACAATTGTTCCTGTAGGGCTAAAAGATGGATGCAAATCGAGCTTTTCAGCATCTGTGCTGAATGTTCGGATGTATGTGTGTTTGTGTACATATTTGGGTGTCACTGTGAGCAAAAGAAGGAATTAAAGTCTCAAAGCATTAGACAGCATGAAGAGTTGCGCGCCCAGATGAAAGTGACATTGGTGACAATTGCACCACAGGGCACACAAATACACTAGCTCACGGCCCACACAAAAACTGTATGTGTAATCTGCTGCATGTAATAAGAGATTTTCATAGGCAGGGAGTAAAATGTCTAAAATGCAAAGGAAATGTGGGACTGAATATTAAAGGAAAGGTAGGTAAATGTTAAATGTCACTCAAGAACATGCAAAGAATGAGATATCAAAAACAGTGGGAGTATTAAAGCATCAGTCCCAAAATATTTACCCTCCTCTCAATGTTAGCCTGTTCCAGCAAATACTGGTTCATTTTATTTTTGTTTGTTTTTATCAGGGTGAGCATTTCTTATTTCAGTCATTTTAGTGGGTTTGCTGTCCCACTTGCTGAGAATTATCACAGAGGGGTTCTGCTTAGTCAGATGCACAGACACAGGAGCTCATTTTGTCCTTATCGGAAATGTTATGCACAGGGTAAGCCCCCCTCAGACTGAGTGTATTTTAGAAAAAGTGAAACGAATTATTTACTTATCACATGACAAGTAACATCAGTTTTGTTTTTGTTTGTTTGCTTTGCTTTTTTTGCAGTCTTCATGTAGACATTTTTGTGTTCTTGCTTTTGTATATTTCTTCTCTGTCGTGCTTCTGATGGTTGTCTGTCTGCATGGTCCCTTATCCACACCCCTGTCGATTCTGATCTAAGATGAACCCTTATCCAATTGGATCTTTCTCGCTCCCAGGGGGAGGGTCTGGAAATAGGCTTATCCTCTGATTGGATCGTTAGCCCTGAGGCAAGGGTACAAGAGAGGTCAAAAAGAAAGCCATGCTATCTTTTGGCTAGTCCACACAGGAGCCCTGCATTAACACACACACTTTCATACACACATTAAACACATCAAATGTCCTGGAAGATTATTGTGACTTATGGTGACCCCAAAGAGAGTATCGGAAAGACATAAGAGTGTAGTCCTCCACAGACACAAACTTACGCCAAACACGTTGACCCGTGGACATGCTACCAGAAAAATAGTCACTACACAGGATTTATGAAGATCAGTCAGCAGCGTGTTCTGTGTCGGGGACGCTAAAGAAAGATATGGGACAAGGCCTTAGACCCCATATGTCTGGTCACTTACACTTTCAAGGGTTTTACTTTTTTCTTTTCAAAAGCTAGACCAGCGGTGTCAAACTCAGTTTCACTGAGGTTCATTCTAGGAACTGAGAATCACATCAAGGGCCAGATATGTACAGTTTATTAGCATGTTTTAATTTAACCCTCTGTACCCCATAACAGCCACGGATGGCCGGCAAGTTTCTACTACTGTTTGTGTCTAACAACATTTTTGTACACATTTAACAATAAATCAGGAATAATAAATGGATATGTGTCAATTAAATATTTTTTTTGCAATATTTAACATTTTAACCCCCCAAGTCACATCAAATGCTCTGGCCAGCATTCAGCTCTAGTAAGTGTAGCCTGTCACATAGCGGTTTACCTCAGCTGTCAATATGCCTGGTGTGAAGCATCCACATCTATTTACACTTGAGGAGGCTGTAAAACTTGATGAGTAAATGAAGCACACTTCTGACCGATGACAGCGATATTGCGGTGAGTTGTTGAGGATATTCTGAACTTTTCTGGCGGTAAGGGCTCCTGACTTTGCCAGTTTTAGCCGCTGTTAGCCGCTGTTACTGAAGCTTTCTTTGAAGTGGATCTAACATTGTCAGACTTTGGCAAATAGCAAATAAACTCTCATACGATGTGAGAATATAATCAAACTGTTTATCAGAGAGAAAGTGTGATGTTATGTTTCTGTAATGGTTTATCCACCAGTATGCCTAAGCTCTTTAATTAAAATGATATTTTTAATGCTAAAATATAATTATTGTTTACTGGTTTACAAAAAAAAACAAAAACAAAAACAAAAAACTGAAAAAATAGTAAAGCACATTATTATTTTTTGATTAAGATACCAAATTACAGTTATTTCCTGAACAGAAAAATTCATTTTAGTGGTTGAATGTTCTGCTTGATTAATTTCTGACTTCTCAGAGAAGTCCAGTGTGCCGGCTCAAATTTGGGTATAAAATTATTTTATTATATATAAAATTTATTCTGTGTGAAATTCCTCACTCCTGTTCAAAATGGTGAAAGAAAGAACTCACTGAAAAGGAAAGAGTCCAAATTAAAGCACTTTGTGATGCTGGATGGTGTTTCTCGTTTTAATAAATTTGTTAAGCACTGTATAGTTTGAAAGAGCTATTTGAGATCTTTAAATTAAAACTAACATATAATTTGACACTTTTCCGTAGTTCTTTTTTTTTTTTTCAGTTCACGAAAAAGTTTCTTGGCCTATATAACATTTAGTCAAGGAAAATAATGCATTCTGATTATAGCTTTGCAAGAACCATATAGCCAACTCACAACAAACTGCCTGAATGTGACAAATACTGGTAGTATGGAGCATTATGACATAAACCCAAAGTAAGAAATCTTGTACAATAGGATTTTTTTTTTTTAAATGTAAATCTTTTTCTTCACTATAAGCTTTGTATAACATACTGTACATGATCATTTGATACATTAAAATAAACATGAAAGCATCTTTAAAGCAGTAGGTCTCCATAAGAAAAGTCTTGGAAATTGCATAGTTCATTCTATGAAAAGAGACTATTGCTTGTTTTTGCTATAATAAAATATACTTACATACTCACTGGTAAGAAAATAAAAGTAGCAGGCTGGGGAATACATGCAGACACGAAACGCTTCCAGCAGCTTGGATGGATACTTGTTAAAGCCATAGGTCATTCTTCCTCCAGCTAAGTATAGTTCTCATAATCATTAACAACAGGTCGCAATAACACCTGAGGAACATTTTCTACAGGACTCATGAATATTGGAGAACAGCTTCAATTGCTGACCCCTCTTTTGCCCACACTGAAGGCCAATACGGATAAACATAATAGGCTGCTCTGGAGCTAAACACAGGGGAAAAAAAATCACTTCTAAGTATTGAAGGCTTATATAACCATAGTCTTTTCGGGGGAAATGTCAGAACTTTTATTGGAGGGTACAAAAAACATAACCTTAAAAATCAAACCAGAGTTAATAAGAGTTTTATTCTTAACTTGCATCTTGTGGTGTCATATAAAGTATATACACTATGTGTTTGTTACCTTAAGGCATCCTCTACATTGTCATCTTTATATGAAGTATTAATTTAATTAATATTATGTAGACCACCAATTCACAACAGTCACCACAAGGCATTAATATTGTAATGTAAAAATCCAGCAACATTCTCACATCCAACCCCTGTGAAATGCTGGCTATGTTAATTTTAAAACTGATGGACAAATTCAAAGTAAACAGCTGTTGAGCACACATGCACACACACGTCTCCATTTTTTTGTCCCTGTTGCACATAGATGCACACATGCACAGCTGGTGTATACGTGACACACGTCCAAGAGGAGATAGAAATAGATCAAGCTATGGCTTGGCATAGCAGTAGTTATTCTTAATGATAAGAGGTGTTAGAGCTGGATGAGACGGCAGGTGTAGAAGAGAGGTATATTAAAAAAAAAAATACACAGAAGGGTTGTGACAGAGCATGTAGGAGGAACATGTTAAAAGATAAAGTCAAGAAACTGGGAGAAGAACTCATGTGACTGTAGGAGGAAAAATGAACAGAAGAAAAGACAGCACTGAGCAGGAGAGAATTATAGTGTATGATATATTTATACACAAACGAATATGGATTTGAAAAATAAGGACAATTAGAAGCATGTACTAAAAATAAATTATTAAACTAAGTCAAATCTCTGTATTTCTTTTTTTTTTTTTTCATTTTTAGTGACAGTGGAGTATCTTTTGTGTTTGGGCTGAATCTATCTGACCATCCATCTAGACAGACAGACAGATAGATAGTGATGCTGCTGCTGCTGCTTCTGCTGCTTTAATGTGATGAAGCCTCACTGTACAAGCAGCTCATCTCACTTTCAGAATCAGTGACCCTTCAACCAAACCAGTGAACCACACTTGCTGGCTGCTGGATTCAGACTGACTAGTTTGCTGGCAGCTTATTCACCAGATAACTCCCTCTCGATCTGTTCTGCTCATTATGACTGGAGTGAGCCGAAAACAAAACATGGATGCACTTAGCTCTGCTGCCTTTTTGCTGGCCACAAGTCACAGACACTTTTATGCCACATATGTGCCTAAGTCATATAATTAAAATGAAGGAACACATGGGAGAGAGAATATAGAACGTATTGTGACACATTTTCTCCTAAGAAGGTTTCTCTAAAGGGTAAAAAATGTCAGCAATGGATAGCTGACATGCAGGTTGTTGGCTAGTAACAGAGAAAGTGTTTGTTTCATTTATTTATTTCAGAATTAAAACTCCTGTATTCATCCAGTGATTTTGATAATAGAAATTGAACGCATTTCCTTTAAGACAGCTTTACGTTTTACCCCATTTTTTTGAAAGAATGAGAAAACCTCTTTTTGCAACCCAGCAGACACCTTTTCAAGCTGATTTGCCTAGTCAGTTTGTTTACTTTGGGGCTTTCTGTTCTCCTGCAAATGTCTGCAGAGCATGTGTCAGGTTAGCTTTGGGCAGGGTGCCAGCTTACCTGCAGAAACTGTCTTCTTTTCCATAGAAATAAAAATAAATAGCCACGGAATCCACATAAATGTGTTGGTTTCTGTGATGGATATCTCCCTAGCTCCACTCTGCTGACCTTCCCACTTAACCTTTGCTTCTTCTGCTTTTTAGCATCCCGGCAAGAAAACCGTCCCAAGCTCAGCCATGCATATCAGCAACATTACAAACACATGGGCAAGGTGAACACACATGCACACTCTGGAATCGACAGACAGATGCATAAAAGACACAAAACAAAGGTAGCCAAGCATAACAGATGTGTGATGACGGGTCTGACTTGATTTCACTCTCTAGGACGTGAAGCACTATATGGCACTGAGAAAAAGAAACAGATATATGAATGTTTTTAATAAGTTACGCAGCCTTGTCTAACAACATCACAGCTGAAGGGAGGCAAAGAGGAGCTGCAACTATTGAATATTTCACAAAGCAAAGTGTAAAAGTCAAAAAAGATAAGGATACGCCAGTGAAGACTGGCATGACAGCAGAGTCTTGTATTTTTGAAATCAGTTAAATAAGCAAAATAGAGCAAATGAAAGACAGAGAGGGAGACATAGAGGGAACTAGCACACGCTATTTGCTAACTTGGTGAAACAAAAGTCCACTTTTCAGGCCGATGACAGGAAATCGATAAGGAGAACAGGAGAAAATATGATAACATGACAGAACACAAAGAGAGCACATACTGAGGCTGGACACAGAGGTAATGAAATACACGCACACACTTACATGGACACACAAACAGGCACATACGCACACACACAAACACAGATTTTAAAGGTCATCAGCAAGCCTGACTACCCAGAAGACAGCTGGCAATCAATAGAAGAAAGAAGACGATGGAACAATAAGCAAGAAGGCTGTTATTTGGATTTTTAGAGTATTTTGTTCCCTTAGAGACGAGAAAACTTGGTTGTTGTTTCAGCTGACCTTCAAATGGCATCAACAGTCCAAATAAAATTGGATTGGAGGACATTTCATTATATTTTTCATCTTTTGGTGCAACCATGAAAGGATTGTCAAAATGACATTAGAAGTATAAACTATCAGGACAAAAATCATCATTTCTTGCTTTGGTTTTGAAAATTTGTGCACTTTTTCAGATAAAGTCAAAATCTTGTAAAATTGCATTTGGCATTATCTCTCGCTTTCCATTGTCTGATCTAAGATTTTATCCTGAGTCCTGCTGCTGCGCTGACTTCTGAAGAATATTTAAATCTATTTGTCCCGAAGAAGATGTATCTCTCTCTGTACTAACTCTACTGCCAGCCTGAGAAATATCTGAGTGTTTATACACATGTGTGCTGCTCTCCATGTTAAAGAGGCATTCATATCAAGTCTGGCAGCACTCCATGAAATGAGAGCTCTCATCCATTTTGAGTGATACTTAATGAAAGTAAAATGGGTTTACACGAGTGTGTTTTCTCGTCAGAGTGTCGCTGTATGGGATTACGTACACGCAGGGATCAGTTGTTGTCACTAAACCCTAAACATTATATGTTCCTGTCGAATTAATGTGGTCTGCAGTTTGTAGTGTTTTGATGTGGTAATTTTGCTGGGCTGAATACACCTTTAATGCTTCCAAGATACAAAAAGGCCAAGAGGTATCCTGGGGAGTCTCTCAAGGACACGTTTCAAGGAAGCGGCAGAGAAATATTATTAGTATGTAGCTGATATTTCACCCTGAGCGGCGAGGATAATGTAGGTATCTCTGAGGGATTAAAGCCTTCTGCTACAGCTGGTGGCAAACTCTTTTCTACCTCGGGGCCAGAAGAAGAAGACTGTACAGGTGCTGGTAAAGTCTTGTGCGTTTGGGGAATAACTGTGGAGAATGCTTGAAAGCATAGTTTTATCTAATTATATTCACACAATTTACACAAACACGAACACATGCGCACATAAAGAAAGTAATAAATGAGTGTGCTTAACCTCTGTGTCTCCAGAAACACATCCTCAGCCTCCTTATCGAGGGCAGGTGACACAAACGATGGTGGCTCTAGTAGTCAAGCAGAAAATCACGCAGTTATTGGGGTATCGTAGTTACATGCACGCACACACACACACACACACACCCGCACACACAGAAAGCAGGCATTCTCCAGGGACAGTCACGTCTCTCTGCTTGATAATCTATCTCCATTAGGCACAAGTGATAGGTTCTGATTAATAGGGGCACAGTCAATAAACAGACACACAAACAAACACACGGAAATACTGACATAAACCCTTATTAGCTCAGCACCGCCATCAACATTACAATCACAATGATGTATTATTGTTCTGTCACAAACAAAAATACTGTGTATACAATTAAGGTATGCACTCTTTTTTTTTTTTGTTTCGGTTGAGTGAGTGAATTGACTGTAATTTTTTCTGGCATTTTATTCATTCTTTCATTTATTAATTTCTTCAATAATTACATTCATTTTTCCTGAAGCATTAAATGAACAACATTAATAAGCAGTGTGTAAATGTTTTTTTTTTTATGTGATTTTAAACTTCTTTTTATTTTACTGAGCTTGTGACTAACTGTCAGTTAATATACAACCATGACTCCTCTTTGATAATATACAGCTAATGAAATAAAAGTAAATGAATCACCAACTGTATAACACTATATAATAACGTAGCCGTATGAGCCAGCGATTTTAAAGCTGTTTACAAATCATGGGATTGCTTAAAAAGAAAATCAAAAGCCCCTGATTGACCGCAAAAGACCTTCAGGAAGATTTATCGGACTCAGAAGAGATGGTGCACTGTTCTTCTGTGCAGCAACACCTGCACAAATATAACCTTCACGGGAGAGTCATCAGAAGAAAACCTTGCTGTGTCCTCACCATAAAATTCAGCCTTAGAAGCAAATGAACATCTAAAATAGCCTGATGCACCTTGGAAACAAGTTCTGTGGACGGATTAAAAAAACTTTTTTGGCCACATTGAGCAAAGGCACAGTAGGTTTTGGAGAAAAAAAAAAAAGGGTCCACATTTTAATAAAAGAACACTTCTCCGTCTGTTAAGCATGGGGGTGGACCTTGGTTTGGGCTTGTGTTGCAGCCAGTGGCTCGGAGAACATTTCAGTGGAAGAGGAAAGAATTAATTCAGTCAAATACCAGTGAAGTCTTGAAACAAAAATCACATCAGAGATAGAGAGGATGGCTTCTTCAGCAGGATAAAAGATCCAAAACACACCTCAAAATTCAATAATGGACTACTTCAAGAGGTGTGAGCTAAAAGGCTTGCCCATAGTCGTAACCATCTCCTGACCTAAACTTCAATGAAAACCTATGGATAGACCTCAAAAGAGCAGCACACGCAAGACAGCCCAAGAATCTCTGAGAAATAGAAATCTTCTACAGAAAAAATGGGTGAAAATCACCCAAACAAGAACTCAAAGACTCTCAGCTGGCTACAAAAAACTGTTTACAAGCTGTGATACTTGCCAAATGCAGTGCTGACTTTTGCTTTGAGCACTTTTCTTTCTTTTTTTGTTATTTTTAAACTGTAGAGGATGTAAATAAAAAAAAAGGAGTTTTTCTTAAAATATTAAAGAAATGTGTCATCTTTAACTTTATGCCTTTTGAAAATCAGGTCATGTTACTCACTTAGCTATTTTCATCTGGGGTGCCACTGTATATCTGCATTAAAAAAAAAACACAAATTTATAAATAATTACAATTATTTTATGTCAGGTTATGAGTTATTCATTAACTGTTTATGCACCTCTATTTATAAATGCTTTATGGGAGAACCTTCATTACTAGTAGGACAACATTATGTATAGCTATATATATATTTTTTAACTAAGGAGGTTAAAAAAAAGCATTACCTCACTAATGCAAATCATTCATAATGTTGACATAAGCAGGTCAGCAGTGGTATCGTGCCATGTGCCATGACTTGCGTAATGCTAATTAACACACTTATTAAAGAAAAAGCATTGAAAAGTGGGAGTTTTATCAAACTGTAATACAAATAATTTAATACATTCAACACATGCTGTTCCATGGGGTTTGTCAGTGACCAGGTCTATCTGTCTCTATCTATCTACAATACTGTGCAAAAGTCTTGAGCCACCCCTCATTCCTTTAGATTTTGTTAGCAAATTGGGAAATGGGTGCAGCAATTGGTTGAAACGTGCAAAAATACATGGAAATACAATATATAAGGCAAAAAAAAAGGAATTTGTACAATGACACTGAAAGTCAATATTTGGTATGACCACCTTTATTCTTCAACACAGACTGAACTTTCTTAGGCAAGCTTTCTTTAAGTTGTCTTCAGGAATAGTTCTCCAGGCTTCTTGAAGGATGTTCAAAGCTCTTCTTTGGATGTTGGCTGCCTTTTGTTCTGTTCTCTGTCAAGATGATTGCACACTGCTTCAATAATGCTGAGGTCCGGGCTCTGGGGAGGCCAGCCCATGGCTGATAGTGTTCCATTGTCTGTTTTTCTATCCAGGTATGTTTTACTGCATTGACAGTGTGTTTGGGATCATTGGCATGTTGAAAAATGAAGCTGCTGCCAATCAGACACTTTCCAGATGGTATTGCATGGTGGATCGATATCTGACGGTACTTTTCTGTGTTCATAATTCCATCAGTTTTGACAAGATCTCAACACCACTGGCTGAAATGCAGCCCCAAACCATGACAGAGCCTCCACCATGTTTTACAGATGGCTGTACACACTCACTGTTGTACCTCTCTCCTGACCTCCTCCATACATATCGACAATGATTTGAACCAAAATTTTCAAATTTGGATTCATGACTCCATGAGACCTCTTGCCACTGATTATCAGTCCTGTTCTTGTGTAATTTGGCATACCTCAGCCTTTTCTCCCCCTGTTTCCCTTCCTTAATAATGGCTTCTTGTCGACCACCCTTCCACTGAGATCATTTCTGATGAGGCTTTGGAGAAACGGTAGATGAATCAACTGAAGGCTTTTTGCTGGATTTTTTCTTAAGGACACGATTTTCAGATATTGTTCATCTGCTGTAGATAGTGTTTTAGGCCTGTCACTTCTCCTTTTGCCCTCCTCAATTTTCTTCTATCTATCTATCTATCTATCTATCTATCTATCTATCTATCTATCTATCTATCTATCTATCTATCTATCTATCTATTTATCTATCTATCTATCTATCTTTCTGTCTTTGCTCTCTCCACTTCTCCCATCACTATCTTGCCTGTATACTCACCAGCAGATCCAGCTAAGCCTGTCTCAGTCCACCTTTCATTATATAACCAGAAATAGATTTGAGTCAAGAGTTTTTCACTCAGAGAGCCCACAACCCAACCTTCTCCACTCTCTGTGACGCAGCCTCAAGACACAGCAATTTCCTTTCTGCTCATGTCCAGTTCCATTCAATCCACATTTGTTCTCCCAGTTGGCTTGCATATGCAGTCATGTATGTGGCATGTGTTCACACAGACTCATAGACACAGATGGATACACATGGACAAGTACACCTACATGAGACATCAGTGTATTATTTCCCTCATGATTTTGAATAGTAGGGTTGAGTAGGAACATTGAACCAGATGCTCTTTAATCCTGTAATGAGAAAACCAGCCAACCACACATGCAGCAAGCACACACACACACACACACTCGCACAGAGCCAATAATCTGTTAGACACAATGCGGCTCTTTTAATCCCGATCCCTCTTTCCCTCATAATGATGATACCAAGACTCCCTCTCCTCTGTTGCAACTAATCATTTATCTGTTTATCTGACTACGCACACTGAGAAACACAGATTGCTTTGTGTAGCCGTCTGTTCTGTTCTAACAGGCCAAAAGTAGCTCTGACAGGCTGGCACGCAGAGAGACAGACAGATGTGAAGAAAGACAGATGCACACTAATCAGTGAGTCCAGTCATACTTAGCAGTTAGGATTAGGTTTGGTTTAGGAGAAGGGGCATATTTTACATTATGTTCAAAAACATATGTGCATGTTCATATTTATGGGTGTGTCTACAATTGTAGCCAAGAAAACTGCAACCTAACAAACAGACTCTGGTAACCAGGCAACTGATTCACTTCTAAATCTTTTAAAACCTCAGACACCATTGTCGTTGTTTTAGAAAGTGCACAGACGCAGACACATGTGGATGCACACAAACACACACACAAAAAGTGTGGTATACTTAGAATATAAACACACTTTTTCTAAGCCGCACAAACTTTGAAACATATTCTTCCCAGACGTGCTGGCATCCAGAAATAGATGACAGCGAGAGCACATCACACGCTTTGTTTAGGCCTAACGATTGAGACGGGTGAGACACTGGAAGGATAGATAGACACTGCATATATTCTAAGCAAATGGGGGACAGGGGGACAGAAGGAAGGGGTGAGAAAAGGGAGGTAATCACAGTTCCACCCAAACAGATCTTTTCTCTAGCATGGCTCGGCTAAAAATCGATAGCACTTCTCGTTCTCTCTCTCTCTCTCTCTCTGTCACCAGAGCTGCTCAGAACAAACTTCAACACGCATATACTTACAAATTGTTGACAGAGACAGATAAGGCACACACACACACATGCATACACATCAGAAGATGCACAGATCATATTAACATGCTCACACACAGAGCCATGCCCGAGGGCCATCTAACTGCCACCAGATATAAGGTTTTGATCAATACAGTAATATTAATGTTTATACCAGGCACACCACTATCTTTTGCTTTTTTTTTTTTTTTTTTTCCCATTT
>VUQI01058037.1:0-17000 GCA_015106735.1 Paratilapia polleni
AATAATCTGTGAAATTTATGTGAACTGTTTTTTTTTTTTTTTGTTTGTTTGTTTGTTTTTTAACTTTCAGGTGTATTATGCAAAAAAGAAGCGACGGCACCAACAGGGTCAGGGTGAAGACTCCAGTCACAAAAAAGAGAGGAAGGTCTTTAATGATGGCTATGACGATGATAACTATGACTACATCGTCAAGAATGGGGAGAAGTGGATGGATCGCTATGAGATTGATTCCTTGATAGGAAAAGGATCATTTGGACAGGTACTTGATTACTACTTTGCGCACATATACATGTGGTTTGAATTCATGTGATGGAGGAAACAGAATTTTCAGAAATATTTGCTGTTGTTGGCATCTTTAGGTTGTGAAAGCATATGACCGAGCAGAGCAGGAATGGGTTGCCATTAAGATCATCAAGAACAAGAAAGCTTTCCTCAATCAAGCCCAGATTGAAGTGCGCCTCCTAGAGCTCATGAACAAACATGATACCGAGATGAAATACTACATTGGTAATCAACTCTTGAAATTTGCATCTGATCTGAAAAGATATATCAAAGAAGTTAAAAAGGCTTTTCCTGTATTTGACTCATGTGGGTACAATTTGGTTTTCTGCAGTTCACCTAAAGCGTCACTTCATGTTTCGGAACCACCTCTGCCTCGTGTTTGAGATGCTGTCCTACAACCTATACGACCTGCTCCGAAATACCAACTTCCGCGGCGTCTCACTCAATCTCACCCGGAAGTTTGCCCAGCAGCTATGCACGGCGCTACTCTTCCTGGCCACGCCTGAGCTCAGCATCATCCACTGTGACCTGAAGCCTGAGAACATCCTCCTCTGTAACCCCAAGAGGAGTGCCATCAAAATAGTGGACTTTGGCAGCTCATGCCAACTGGGACAAAGGGTATCTACTTATAGTTTTCCTTAACAACATTAAAATCAACATATATGAAAATATCTTTGGGAAGTCTGCCATAATTTTTTATTTTTTTTCCCCCTGAACATTATGTGTTGTTTTAGGTAAAAGGTCTTACTATCCCTGTTCTTTATATTACCCTTTGTAGATATACCAGTATATCCAGAGTCGCTTCTACCGTTCCCCAGAGGTGCTGCTGGGAATGCCCTATGACCTGGCCATTGACATGTGGTCCTTGGGTTGCATCTTGGTAGAGATGCACACTGGAGAACCTCTCTTCAGCGGAGCTAATGAGGTATAAAATCTGAAACCCTACTTAAGTTTGTTTTATGCTGTGCTTTGTATCACAATTGATAATTACAAATAGCAATGGCTTTCACTTGATGTTTACAATTTTTTTTCTTCATAAACTTCAGTTAAATCTTTATCTCAAAAATGACCATACTTAACCTTTAATATTTAACTTAATGCGTTTATAAAAAGTATTCAGTCTGCTGTTAAGTTGCAAATATACAATATAAATATTAGAAATTTTGCCTAATTTTCCTCTCTGCCAGCATGACAAAGTAACTTGAATAATAACACTTTCCCCAGGTGGACCAGATGAACAAAATAGTTGAGGTTCTTGGTATCCCACCTAATCATATAATGGACCTAGCCCCAAAAGCCAGGAAGTTCTTTGAGAAGCTTTCAGATGGTACATGGAGTGTTAAGAAGACCAAAGATGGCAAAAGGGTAAGCTCCATTCTTTGTGCAGCCATACTTTGCCAATAATTTCTTTTGGTGAAAATTGGGGAAAAAGCACAGTAGATTGTGGCGATAGAGAAATGAAACATGAGTTATTTTTAATGTCATGGTACTCTGCTTTAAATAGTATAAGCCTCCAGCTTCGCGGAAGCTCCACTCCATCCTGGGTGTGGAGACAGGGGGTCCAGGTGGCCGGCGGGCGGGGGAGTCTGGCCACGCTGTTGCTGACTACTTGAAGTTCAAGGACCTGATCCTCCGGATGTTGGACTATGACCCTAAGAGCCGCATCCAGCCCTACTATGCCCTGCAGCACAGCTTCTTCAAGAAGACTGCGGATGAGGGGACCAATACAAGCAGTAGCGTGTCTACAAGCCCCGCATTAGAGCAGTCCCAGTCTTCAGGAACCACCTCCAGCACCTCCTCTAGTTCAGGTAATGCCCATCTAAAGATCTGGGTGTCTGTTGCACTGTTATTCATTTAAAGTAGTGATATGCATGCATCTGTCAGTTGTTGTATTTGATAACAAGAAATATACTTGGTCACTTCACTAACTTCATCAGTTTGGTAAGATGTGGTTTTTGTTAGCTGGTTTCTTAAGTGTTATTACAAGTTATTAACCAAGATAAACAACATAAAAGGTATTGAAATAGATGCAGTCATGTGGAACCGTATTGACATATCTGATGTGAAGTTGTTGACGCTGTACTTGTGACACTTCTGTTTAACACTAAGGAGGATCATCTGGGACGAGTACCAGTGGCAGAGCCAGATCAGACCCTACCCATCACCACTTGCATAGTGGAGGACATTTCGGCACGGCCATGCCTGCCATTGATGGTGACAGCCTCTGCCCACAGGTCAGTAAGGTAGCTGAAAATATAAATTATTTAAAGTTCTTGGGGTGCTGATAAATTAAATAAAATCAAAATTTAATTGCCTTTTTCCACATTTGGAATGTGAAGTCTGATTCAAATCTTTTTTAGAACAAATCCTAAACTTCACAGAAACAGGTTTCTGTTGGTCTATTACAAGACTTGCATCAAACACTAAAACTGTGTCCTTGAATTTAGTTTTCATGTGTCAGGTGTTATTTTTTTTGTTAGTGTTACTTGCCAGAAATTGTTACTTTCTGAATTGTGAAAGTTTGATTCATTATGTGTACCAAAGGGAAGCTTCCTAAATCACAATGTTATATACAACAGATCAGCTCTGTTTAATCTTTGCTCTCAAAGAAAACATGCAGCCATGTTCCACAACTGACTCTTCTTATTTGACAGGCAAGACAGCCTTACCCACCCCCGCTGGTGTGGGGAGGTGGCGTCGGACCAGAGTCAGTCACTGGAGAGACCCACCCAGTCCAGGAGACCACCTTCCATGTTCCCCCTCAGCACCCTAAGGCCCTGCATCCCCACTCACATACTCATCACCACCACGGGCAGATGATGGCTACACGTCCGCGCCCACGCCACTACACCTCCCCGACACACAGCTCCTCGACACAGGACTCCATGGAGGTGGTTCATGGCCATCTGTCCATGACCTCCCTGTCTTCCTCTGCCTCCTCTTCCTCTACATCGTCCTCTTCCACTGGGAACCATGGCAACCAGGCCTACCAGCTCCGCCATTTGCCTGCTGGAGCCCTTGACTTTGGTCAGAATGGTGGGCTGAGCATGGGGCTAGGTGCCTTCTCGAACCCACGGCAGGAGACTGGCATGGCAGCGCACCCTGCATTCTCCATGGGCACGAACACAGGGCCTACCCACTACCTTGCGGAAGGCCACCTGGGCATGAGGCAGGGCATGGACCGGGAGGAGTCTCCAATGACTGGAGTGTGTGTGCAGCAGAGTTCTATGGCCAGCTCGTGACTGCACTGACATTTGGCTGTGTGTTCCCCCTGTGCGTCATTTTTAAGGTGGTGTTTTTTACTACAAGGTGTGTTGAGAACAAAAGCTGCTCACGTCAGAAGGGAGATATCACTGAACCGCTACTACAGAGAAAAACCTTTGTTAAAAAGTATATATGTAATTTTCATCAGTTTTTCTTTTGCAATCATTAGGCACAAAATAATACTGCGGAATAACCATAGTGAGATTGAGACATCCATCTTACCATTTCACCAGTTTCATGTAACCACCAAGTAATCACCATATGGTATTATGTGGCAAAATCTTCTAAGGAGCATTTCAGAGCGAAGTTTGACGCTGTATTGCAGGTAGCTGTTTGGTGATGAAATGCTTGGCGTCGTCCTTCGGTTCAAACCGTGGACTGCCTGACATTACTGTTCCACTGGTTCTTAATTAATTTTGCCCTTTTTTTTTGTTTTGTGAAATTTCACATAAAAAGCTGCTTGTAAATCCTGTAGCTTGACAATGAGGGGAAGTGTTTGCGGTGATATTTCTTGTTGTTGGTCGGTATTGTGTAACTCTGTTAAAGGGGAGCACATAGCAGTGGAGTCCCTATGCGTGTGCTGGCCGGGTGGAGAGGAGACCCCGCAGGTGGATACTGGCACCAACCGGGGTCCAAGGAGAGGGAAGCACCACCCCTCAGGCCTAGAGGCCCTGTAGTCCTGCAAGCTGCAACCGGGCCCGGCACAGGCGAGAGCAGCGATGGGCATGGGAGACGAAAGGATCCAGCCCAGTGAAAGGAAGACAGTCAGTGGCTGGTTTTAGATAACCCTTTGGCCTTATGACTCATGGACTTGGAATGGGATGGAGCTGGACATTATCATTTGAATTAAGATGGCTTTTCTCTATTTTTCTCTCTAGACAGCCCTTAATTCTTTAAGGAAATTAAAACAACTTAGAAAAGGTAAATACGAATGGTAATTTGAGGCCTTTCTCGACAAAGATTTCGTCTTCAGCAGGGCCCCACATAACAGGGTCTTATTGTACACAACAACCTCCTAAACATTACTTCCTTGAAATTCACTGGTTAAGGATTTTGCAGTGGAAAGAACTATCTATTCCAGAGTCTACCCTTTTATGTTTTATTTTTTTCCCTTTTGCATGTAGTTCCTCATCAGAACCACCTGCACAAGTCTCTCCATCCAAAACATGGAAACTGAAGAAAAAAATGAGTTAAGTGACTGCCTTTTTTCTCCTCAAATTATGCTGTGAATTTTACAAGAATTTATTTTCCCTTTGGATATGTTTTTATACCAAAGCAGTTGTTTTATAGCATATAGGTGTCTGTAACCAATAATGTAGCAGTTCACCACTTTGACGCAAAGTTTATCAAGATCTTATTTTAACGTCAACACAAACAGCTGCAATATATTACTTTAGCAAAACTGGAGACCGTTGTCGAGACCGTTGGCTATTGTGTATTCTGGCCAGATTTGTTTGCAACGTTTTACCAAAACTGTTTCCATATTAATTGGTAGATTATTTTGGGAGTCTTTTAAAACTTTGGTATGTTAGAGAATTTGGTAGTTACTCTGCAGGCTCCGGAGTAGCAAGATAGAGGCTGATGGTTTAAAAAAACAAAAAACAAAAAAAACAAACAAAAAAAAACAAAAAACAAAGGAGACTAATGCGTTCTATTTCTGTGTCGTCGTTTTTCTTTTGCCCCCATCATACTATTTCAAAGGGTGTTGCTGCCTTTCATACATCATTTGGTCAACTTGGCTAGTTTCTGCCGTGAAGCAAGACTTTGTCATTTTCTTGGCAGGGTAAGGATAATTGTGGCAAACCGGTTTGTGTTGAAGGGTATTGTTCTGATTTGGTAGGGCAGATCCCCACGATTGTTGTCCTATTCAAAGGGAAAGGGTGTCTGTCAGCCCACAATCACATGCTTTGCCTAGGCAGACATGCATGTCCTCAAAACATTAGTCAATTACCAGATTTTTTTTTTATATCAGGGATTTTGAAGTGCTTTCTTTCTTCTGTTGCTCATTTTACCAGCTTTGAAATTAGATAAAAAAACAAAACAAAACAAAAGCAAACCTGCCCACCGCCACCTTATTAAAGGTGCCAAATTAAGGGCAGGCCACAGGTCATGCTGTTGTCATTTTAAAAGAGAAACCATCATATGAATTCATGTTTGGTATTTCCACAAACACAAATGTAAAGCTACCTATACTGAGATTGGAGTTTTATCTGGATGTCAAGGTTATAATTGCAAATTTGCAATCATTTTTCATACCCCGCAGAATTTGAGAAATTTAGAATTAGCCAGTGGTTTTTATTGCTGGGACTCATACTGGTACTAAACATTCCAAAAATAAAGACTGAAAGAAAAAAAAATTTGACTGCAGTGACTCGTAAGTGTGCGCCTATTTCAGATCATGCTGATTGACCTCTTATTTAGAGCAGTTGTCATGAAATGCAGCCCCTTTTTAATAGTTGAAATAGAATTTATGTATATACTTATATTTTTTTAATAAAGGAAGTATAGAACTCACTACCTTGCTCCTGCTGGTATGTTGATTATGTTTGTCAATTTGGTGACCATTCAGTGGGCAGGAACTCCTGTTTTCTTAGTGGCAAAACCTTGCCTTTTGGCAAAGGTACTTGACTACATCAGGACAACACTATGAGGTAGGGTTTGAATCAAACAGGGAAAGCTAGATCTTCAAACCTTAATAATTTTCACAGGGTATATTGTAAGTGCATGTACATCACAAACCTTACTTTTTGGTTATATGAGAAGCACATGGTTGAAAAAAGGTTCCATCGTTCATAAGCCTGTTCAGTTTGTGGGTTATACACAAACACGTATACTTGTTGACATATCTGAACACCCGACAGAAGTTGAAATCCTCTTATTTAATTTGGATTTATCCTTTTCATTTTTGATTTCACATTTTTTCACTTTTTTTGTACATGCAACATGCACTATAGAATTGAACAGCATGGGGGAAAGGATAAGTCCATGTATCCACAGATTGTAAGATCTAGTCAAGACTTTGCTGTGTTTATGACAATGCCCTTTGTATTATATTAAGACAGTCTTATGTATGATATATAAAAAGAAGTTAATTGAATTGCTCTGTGTGTCTTTATTGTCCCTTGACCCATCTAACACAAAGTGTTCATTGTTCAACCCCAGTTGCATAATCATAATATAAAACTTACATGACAGTGTAAAAAGTGAAATCGTATGATTGAGTCCTTGACATTCATAAAACCATACACGGGTATGCTGATTGTCCTGGCTCGTTGGTCTAGGGGTATGATTCTCGCTTCGGGTGCGAGAGGTCCCGGGTTCAAATCCCGGACGAGCCCTGAGCCATTTTACTTGGGAGATCACATAGAGGAAAAAAAAAAGAAACGCTTAGTAAAATTAGCCACACAGGGTCTAGAATTAAACGTTAACTTGCGTTGCACATACCTGTCACTTTCAGACCCTTAAATGCCATTTTTGGGAATTGTTTTGCTTTCTTACTGTCCACGTAGGCCGATGGAGCAGTAACTGATATCAATCTTGCGCTTTTGTGCTTTCTTTCGCAAAACGTAGAAAACATGAAACAAAAATTGGGCTCGTCCGGGATTTGAACCCGGGACCTCTCGCACCCTAAGCGAGAATCATACCCCTAGACCAACGAGCCATATGAATGATGCACTGCCCTGCAAATTATTACTGCCTAAGCAAACAGAACATACTTCTTTTGAAAAACTGTATATCGTTGCTGATACCAGAAATCAGCCTTACTACTTAAATAGCTAATACTGACCGGAAGGCTTAAGTAAGAGGAACACTCCGCATCCCGTTAGCAGTACATGTTTTACAGAGTCGTGAGCTACCTCTTTTAATCAGATACTGCCGGATGGTGGCCTGACTGAAAAACGGTCAACACATGACAGATAGCGTACATCACTAGCTTAGTAAAAATACGCCCATAGTTAAGCAGGTCGTTCTGCCCCAGTGGCTAGCAGAGACGTTAGCTAATGGGTGGGTGGCAGCAGTGCCGCTGGAAGCGCAGCTATCGCTACATTTCAGGAAGAAGTAGAAAAAAAAAATGTTGCTGGTTACCTTTTAATTGGTCGACGGGTTGTATGTAGTGACCAATCGTTATCACCTACATCTTAGGTACGTCCAATCCAGGGCTGGGGGGGCGGGACATCCCTTTGTTAAAAACGTTATATCCCAAATTCAACCGTTGTGAATGTAACATGTGTTGTTAGTGTCTTGTGTGTCTTCAGATGTCTGTTGGACACTGTTTGAGGTCACGTTAGTCGTCTGTTAGCTTTAGCCATAACCATCGTCCACTCAGCTTCCTAAAAGAAACCACTGAAGTCTGCGGATGGTAATATCCAGCTAATTTAGCTAAGCTAACTACCGAGCCTGAAGCATGCCGAATTTTTGCGCGGCCCCGAACTGTACACGGAAGAGCACGCAGTCAGATTTGGCGTTTTTTCGGTTTCCACGGGACCCGGAGAGGTAAGCCAGTAAATATAACAGTACCCTATGAGGTTTAGTATTCAGGACACTACAGAGGACCATGTGCGATTTCCTAAAGTTGTACTAAAATGACTGAGAAATAATAACACTACTAACGAGTTCGTAACTCAAAAAGACCACAGACAGGACGCGGTAAAATGTTGTTGAACGTGGGATGCAAGGTAGTATTTACTGGAGCGGTATCTGCTAATTCACTAACGTTTAGTTGAACTTAAAAGTGTTTATGTTGTATATCCAGGCTAATATAGGGACTGAGTTTAGCGCTAATTCCTTATGTAATCCAAGGCACTGGAGTAGTCTGCAACATGCAACCTACGTCCTGACAATAGACACGTATATGTAATGTAGTCTCTGCTAAGGTCTGCATATTCTTTTCTAGCTGAAGATTCAAAATGTAGCAAATAATTAATTGCTTAACTCACATTTCCATAGTAGTATTGTGATATTTCTTGTGTTACACCACAGTCAAAAAAGTGTAGTAAGCATGTTGTCAGGCTACCGCGATACATCGCACTACGTGATAGCATCACGCTAAGCAAGAAATATCTGTTTATCCACTACCTTTTGATGTCCGTGTGAATGTTGTTGTTGTTCCATTTGCTGTTGTTTTTATTTAAATTAATAAGTTCTCTGTTTTGTTTTTCCCTGAGTTTATTCTTTACCAGAGTTAGATTGATAAGCACTACTGTAAGGACTCAAGTAGTGGTGATTTTTGGCCAGATTGCCAGGAGAATACATTTGGAGTGCCTGTCTGTTTTAAATATATCAATACTTTGGAGCACTTTACCGATAATGTATTGCAAGGGGAAGTGATACGATATATTGCAGTTTCAGTATATTGTCTCACTCCAAATATAGACAGTTGTTGTCTCAGTCAATTTCTGTTTCTCAAAAAGTCAGGTACAGCTGCCGTGTCTTCTGTTTTCTTCCAGATGCAAAATCTGGGTAGAAAACTGCCGCAGGGCCGATCTAGAGGCGAAAACTTCAGACCAGTTGAATAAGCACTACAGATTATGTGCTAAACACTTTGACCCAGCTATGGTGTGCAAAACGGTGAGTATGGTATGAGTCATGCCTGCGTATGTGTATCTCTTAAATGTTGCTTATTTGAATGTATTGTTTTTCAGAGCCCTTATCGGACTGTACTGAAGGATACGGCTATTCCAACAATATTTGATCTAACAAGCCATTTAAAAAATCCTCACACCAGACATCGCAAGCGCATTAAAGAACTTGTAAGAAAAACATTTATTAGCTTTTAGGTCACTGCTGATTTGTTATGAGCTTAATAATGTGACTGCTGTTTTAGTTTTGTGGAATGACTTTGGTTTTTAATTTCAGACTGAAGAGGATATACGGAAGATTAAAGAAAGGAGATGTAAGTAATTAGTTAGGAAATTTGTTTTTATCCATCTTCATTTTATTTACTTACTCAGTTTACTTAAAGTTATCACTGTTACTTTCTTGTCTCTCTCCCCAGTGGCGTCTTCTATTGAACAGCTCGTTTCCAAAAAAGATGCAGCAGCTGAAGATGGCACAACCACCAATGAGGATGAACCTCAGCTCTCTACAGAGGAGAAGGCGTTTCGGGAATACCTGAGATCTTTGTTTGAAGTTGTGGTTATGCTAGGAAAACAGAGTATACCATTAGTGGCCGATAAAGCATCTGAAGCTGAACTCAAGTCCAACAACTTCCAGGCCCTCCTGGATTACCGCATGAACGCTGGAGATGAAGCTCTGAAGAAGCGGTTTGAGGCGACGGCTGTGAACTCAGAGTACCTTTCTGCAACCCAGCAGAGTCAGCTCCTGGATGTTTGCGAGAACACGGTGAGAGAGGAGATGCTAATGGAGGTGAGAGAGAGTCGCTTCTTCTCACTCGTGACAGGTGACCTTGTGGAATTTGCCAACGAGAAGCACCTCCCTCTGTTTTTACGCTTTGTGAATCAGCAGAATGTCCTCCGAGAGGAGTTTTTGGACTTTGTGCCATTTGATGGTGATGAGCCTGCACTGGTAGAGAGACTAGAGGCACAGCTTACTGATCGTTGGGGGCTTAGCATGGAAGACTGCCGAGGTCAGGCTCATAAGGCCACTGGGACTTCCACCACCAAGATGAAAGCTGTAGCAGTATTATTGATGGAGAAGTATCCCCTGGCATTGCACATGCCTTGCTCCCATATGGCACTGAACATCCACTTGGCCAACAGCCTGCCGTTCCCTAATGTCCAGGTGGTCATGGAAACTCTGAGGAGGATTGGTGCTTTCTTTCAAACCCACTTAACTCAGGATGAGCAAGAGAAAGCCATCTCCACTCACTACCAGAAGAATGAAGAGAAAGGAGCTGCACTAAAACAAGCTTGTGGCCCGGACTGGACAGAGCAACACAACGTCTTTGATGTGCTGCTTGATATGTTGCCACCATTGGTGCTGTGCATGGACAGCATTCGAGAAAATGAAGATGGAAAGTTTGCTGCTTCTGTTGTAGCAGATGCATATTCAATAGCAGAAACCCTTGCTGACTTCGAGACCATTGTCACCATTGTCATCCTGAAGAATATTCTTACCTTCACCAGAGCCTTTGGGAGGAACCTCCAAGGAGAAACACTCGATGTGTTTTTTGCTGCCAACAGTCTAACAGCTGTCCTGCACTCACTAAACGAGGTCAATGATAACATTGACGTCTACCATGAATTCTGGTACGAGGAGGCTGTGAGTGTGGCCACTGTGATGGAGATTCCTGTCAAAGTCCCGAGGCTATTCCTACGGAAACAGCGTGCAGCCGATGTGGGTGAAATTCAAGCTGAGCCGTATTTTAAGGAGTACGTGACCATGCCTGTAATCCATGGCATCATGCAGGAGGTGGAGGACATGTTCTCTGAGACCAACCTCAAAGCTCTTAAGTGTCTGTCACTGGTTCCTGCTGTCATGGGCCAAATGAAGTTCAACACCACCGAGGAGAACTACGCCGACGTGTACCGGAATGACCTCCCCAACCCTGACACACTTCCTGCAGAACTTCACTGCTGGAGAATCAAGTGGAAGCACAGAGGCAAAGAGGTGCGCCTGCCCACCACCATCCATGAAACTTTGCAACTCCCAGATGTCAAGTTCTTTCCCAATGTGAACTCCTTTCTCAAGGTGCTTTCCACCTTGCCAGTGTTGAAGCTAGAAGACAACAAAAGTGACACAGCAAGTGGGCGACTACAGGCTTACCTTGACAGCATGCCTGGTAATCAGTGGAACAAAAGTCTTGCTATGCTTAACGTTAACACTCACGTCAAACACGACCTGGATGTCATGGTGGACAAATACTGCAGACTTTATCCAGAGGATGATTCTGAAGTTGATGCTGAGTCCGAGGAAGTAGCTGAGGAAGAGGCTGTGATGAAATGATGTGACACGGAGAGATGGACAGAATAGTTTGAATTGCTTGCATATTTTATTGGGTGTAAAAACACGTGGATATAAATACTAGTAAGTTTTAATGGAGACAAAGTGGCAGTTAACATTTGTAATTAGTCTCTGGAATTAAAGCTCTTATTGTATATGGTCAAATAAATGGTGTATTTATATGCACCGCAGTTTAGTCTTGCATTGTAAACAGATTCACAAATTGGGCTGGAACAAAATACTCAGTATCACTTGAGGACTTTTTGAAAATTGCAAGTCACAAAATGTCCAGAGCCCAAAGGTAGTTTCTGTAACATCATCTGTAAACATTCAAATTCTGTGTCAAGTTGTGTTATTATTAGATTAGACTCAATTAGACTGTATTTTTTATTTTATTTTATTTTTAATATCTTGAAGGGGATCTATCTCCATATTTCTGTTCTTGAACTCTACTAGAGTAGCTCTGCATAATTTACAGTTCAAAATGATCCTTATTTATATTACACTGCAGCTCCTCAGTTCATCATCTGTCTGAAAAAAGCTGTTTTAGCTTAGGCCCCAGTCACACAGGCCTAGAGACCCATCAGCGACCCCCTGGTAATCACTGGTTGCTAGGGAAGTGTGTGTATTCTGTGACTGGTTGGCAAGATGTTACTTGAGTTTGCTTGCTATCACTAGCATGAAATTGGTGGCAAAAAAGTGTGTGGTGCTGTAACGAAAACTGTCTTGCAATCGCTTTGGTCACTAGCGGGTTGCTGCGGTTGCCCATAGTCTGTATGGAAGATGCCAACTTGTCTGCAAACACTCGCCAAGCGACGCAAACCGGAAATGGAGAACATTTGCCTTCAAAGTAAAAGTTGCGCCTTTTGAAGCTTGTTGGTTTAAAAAGTAAGGCACAACTTTTACTTTGAAGGCAGAGGTTCTCTGCTTCCAGTTTGAGTTACTCTTTTTCAAGTTTCACTACACCTAAGAGTAAATGGCAAGTGTTTGCCGACAAGTTGACACCTTCCATGCAAACTACGGGTGACCGCGGCAATCTGCTAGTGACCAAAGCAATCGCAAGAAGGTTTTTGGGTGCTGTGCAACCAATTTCACTTTAAAAAGCTATGTCAAGTGGTTCCATGCAACTGTGTTAAACAACTGCTAAGAAACTTTATTTTTCAATATGGACTCAGTGAAATCAAATAGATTATACATGAGTGAAAAGAGTATATTCAACTTAACTAGATTAGTTCACTTTTATGGATCCTTCTTACATTGAACCAACTTAAAACTGGTTTAAGTTGGTTCAATTAACTAGGTTTATTTAATTAAAGTTAAGTAGATAAACGTTGCATGGAAACCACACTTGACATAACATTCTTAAGTAGATCCAAGTAACTGATTTGAGTTTGTCCTGCTGAAATGCCTGGCTCTGTTAAACAGAAAAATAATGTTAAAAAAGGAATCAAGCAAATTTTCTTCGTAACAAAACTACATTTATTTAGCAGCTGCCATTAATGTGAACCTTTCTAAATTCCCATTCCAAGTCATTACACATAGGAAAGATACAGTTCAGAGAAAATAATCTCATAAATTCAAGCAACTTGCCAAAACATAACAAAACACCTGCTTTTCTCAAATAACTGGACTACAAGGGCAGATATGTAAACTGTGAGGAGTTACAAGAATTATCTTTTCACTATATGTCTAGAATTATTTGTTTCTTGAAGATAACATTTCTCAAAAACACACAATATTCGTAATAGATTTGCAAATGAACAGCCCAAGTGCAGGAACCATCCTAATTATTTAATAGCTATGTGAAACATTACAAACAACAAATCTTGCAGAGGAATGAGAGTTAAAGGACAATAATCTGTCAAGCAACTGGACAGAGCATAAAGCTACTTTTGGCTGCTCCCTTATTCACAAGCAATGTGTAAACCACTACACTATGGAGACACTAACTGGACAGAGCATAAGAACAATAAAACAATCCACAAAACACCACTTCTCTCCCCTCAAAGACTGCCCACTTCATTCATAAAGTTTATTCTTCAATACCTGGACCTTATTCAAAAGGCGGTGGGTATCAATTCCCATCAGGATCTTCTGAAGAAATTCTAAAGTGTATTTCAGTTCAGACGTGTAGCTCAAGGTTAGAACACAGAGGACCCCAAACAGCAGAGCACTGGCAGTAGCAACATCTCCAACGTCCTTGAGCATGCTGACACACTCAACTATGATCCCTACGTCTTCTGGTAGATCAGAGGCATCTGCACCCTCGTGTTTGATGACATCGATCACAACGGTGGCCTTATCCATTTGGCTCTGGGCATCTTCAAAGTTCACATCCTAAATCATAGACCAAAAAGACATTTTATTGAACACGAGATGTTATGCTGAACAGGTAATTCTATGGAAAGGATGTACCATCTTAAGAAAAATATGAGCTCATTTTGAAATTGATGGCAGCAACAAGTCTCAAAATGTTGGGACAGGGCCATGTTTTCCCACTGTGTAGCATCCCCTCTTCTTTTAACAACAGTCTATAAATGTCTGGGAACTGAGGAGACCAGTTGCTGGACTTTTGGGAGAGGAATGTTGTCCCATTCTTGTCTGATATGGGATTCTAGCTGCTCAACAGTCCTGGGTCTTCTTTGTTGTAGTTTTGGGTTCATGATGCTCCAAATGTTTTCAGTTGATTCATAAAGTGTGTTCCCTCGTGTTCCCACTCTAAGGTTTACAGAGAATGGTCTGAAAAAGAGAAAATATCCAGTGAGCAGCAGTTCTCTGCGTGAAAATGCATTGTTGATGCCACAGGGTCAGAGAAGAATGGACAGACTGCTTTGAGCTGATAGGAAGGGAACGGTAACTCAAAGAACCACACGCGACAACCGAGATACAGGCTACAGTTCACACAGGCTCACCGAAGCTGGACAACAGAAGATCAGAAAAACATTTCCTGGTCTGATCAGTCTCGATTTCTGCTGCAGCATTCAGATGGTAGGGGAAAATTTGGCATTAACCACATGAAAGCACGGATCCATCCTGCCTTGTATCAGTTCAGGCTGCTGGTGGTGTAATGGTGTGGGGGATATTTTCTTGGTACACTTTGGGCCCCTTAGTACCAACTGAGCATTGTTTGAACACCACAGCTTACCTGAGTTGCTGCTGACCATGTCCATCCCTTTATGACCACAGTGTACCCATCTTCTGGTGGCTGCTTCCAGCAGGATAACGCACCATGTCACAAAGCTCAGATCATCTCAAACTGGTTTCTTGATCATGACAATGAGTTCACTGTACTCAAATGGCCTCCACAGCCACCAAATCTCAATCCAATAGAGCACCTTTGGTATGTGGTGGAACAGGAGATTCAAATCATGGATGTACAGCTGACAAATCTGCAGCAACTGCTAGGAATGTTCCTGGCAACTAATTTGGTAGTCGTTTAAATGAGAGAAAAAAATCACACTACTACAAAACCCTCAGAAAACATTTCAACCTGCGCACACTTTAAATGAACAAAGTTAAACATAAGCCAAAAAAATATTTAGTAAATGTTTTAGGAGCTATATAAAAACATTAATTATGTTCCTCGTTAATCAAATCATCTTTTAAATGTCACTGAATTGTGCTGCACTTTGTGCCATGTATAACACTGCAAACACACACAATGTCAGATTAGTTTGAAGAGTTTGGCTAACCTTAGCAGTGCTAGCAGTAGTAGCCTTGGTTTCTTCCATGTTAGCGTTCACACCCTGGTGCAGAATATGGTCACACATTTCTTTGGTTTCTTGATTAAATTCCAGTTTATCCCGACAAAGCTGATATACAGCCACTCATTGTTTTACATCAAAGTACTGCAGAAGAGCGCTGGTTAGCACAGCTGTCATCTGTTCACTTTCCATCTCTGCTCATTTACAACTTCCATTCACAGAGAATGTAAATGTAAATTCACATTTACATGAACAAATTGGAGTCTATCAGATAAATATGATTTAAATAATTGCAGTGCAATTCCTTTAATACCAACAGTGTGTTCTAAACTCTGTGGTAAAATTTTGTGATCAAAGGTACTGAATGTGAATTATACTAAGGAGTTGAGCAATTATGATATTAGGCTTTCTTTTTCAGAGGAGCCACAGTATCCAGAGTCCTATGCAGTAAGGATGTAACACAATTAACAAGATAATCAACCTCTGTAGGAGTAAGGTTTAGGTAGCTGCTCTGCATTGTGTTGGCACATGGCATTGACGAAGATAACAGTGGAGCTTCCTTAAACTTAGTTACAGCACTTTCAGATAGACATGTAATGTAATAAAATTTATTCCCCAGTGCTGTGTAATCCATGATTATAAATGTTATCAAAAAAATGGTTAAACAAAAGAGGGTTTTCAGAAAATCCTGTTAAATGTTCAGTCTCTTTGCCATATGTCAAGACAAGATTGACAGTGATTAAAATGATGAGTTGGCTCATTTACATTTTGAGAGAAGCCATTTGGGTCTAATAGTGAATTAAATGCAGGCTGTCATTCTCAGAATCTACATGGATATTAAAATCACCTACAATAGTTTATCATGAATTCATGCAGAAAAGCTGCATAAAAATTGATGAGGAACTGAGACAGGCAAACACACAAAGAAATGGTATTTCTTCGTGTGTTTGCCTGTCTCAGTTCCTCATTTTGTGATAGATTATGAGATAAGAATCTGTATATATTATGTGCGTTCTCTTGAAAGACTGTAACTGCAAGCTGACACTAAGAAGGAAGAAGAAAAGGTCATTCTGCATCAGGTCTGCCACACACTTTCTGATCATTTTATAGCTTTTCCTTTATTGAAAAACCTTTCACTTTGGGTCTTCTCAGTGTCACATATTAATGTCTCATTTTATTTACTGAAGGTAAAACTCTTGAACATATCATCATCATCTCCGACATGAAGATGGTTCTTGCGTATGTGTTTTTTTGTGCTGTAATGGTTCTGACTCAAGCTGCTGGTAAGTATTTCACTGTAGAGTTTTACCTGTAAACAGTGGCAAGAGATTAAATAAGTTACCTTTTATTCTTTTATTCTTTTTTTCCAGTTCTTCCAGAAGGACGGATTGGAAGTGATCCAACAGGTTAGTGGGCACAGTGTGAGATTTCCATGCAGCTATATAACCTGAGGTGTACCACAAGGTTCATATTTAGGTCCATGCTACCACTTTGCCAAATTATTAAACATCAAAACATTTTTTTTCAATTCAATTTTATTTATATAGCGCCAAATTACAACAACAGTCACCTGCAGGTGCTTTGTATTTTAGTGTAAAGACCCTACAATATTAGACAGAAAACCCCAACAGTCAGACAACCCCCTATGAGCAAGCATTTGGCAACAGTGGGAAGGAAAAACTCCCTTTTAACAGGAAGAACCTCCGGCAGAACCAGGCTCAGGGAGGGGCAGCCATCTGCCGCAACCAGTTGGGGGTGAGGGGAAACAGAAGAGAGCAGAGGGAGACAGGACAAAAGACACACTATGGGAGAGAGACAGAGTTTAATAATGACTAATGATTAAATGCA
>VUQI01058039.1:0-15148 GCA_015106735.1 Paratilapia polleni
CTTAGTGCATAGCTAATGTAGCTAATGTAGCTAATATTACAGTTAGCTTTGATCATATGCCCATAGAGCAGAGATATCTGTCAGCATTGCAATGCTGAGGGGCAAACAAGGACTGGATTACTGTGTTTTCATGTCACCTTTTGTGCTATAGTGCAACCTAAGCTCAGCTGGTACGCTGATATTAGGCGTAGGAATGATTCCACTGTTTATATGTTTAGATTATGGGTATATCACCTGCCATGTATTTCATTATCTTGAATTCTTTCATTGTAAATTGTCACAATTGTAGAAACAGATGTCTCCATAATGTTTATTACAAATACTGCAGCCTGTTATCTATAGTGACTGCAAAAGACCAGAATACCTCAAAATGGCTTAGGGTGGAAAACAAGCCAAAAAGGTCTCTTTGTACCACAAAAACCCAGTTAGTCACTTATTCACTCACTCACTAGTGCTGCAGTTTACTGTTTAAGCACTTCACATTGTGTGTCTTTGTATGTCACATACCACAGCAGTAATATTTAGCACTGACAGAGGCCCTGAAACACAGCACACATGTTGTAGTGAGAGGAGTCCAGTAAGAGCAGGTCTGGACTTTGAAGTGGAACAACCAGCCGTCTAGTTGGATCTGTAAGTGCAGAGGCATGTGAGACAGCAGTCTGCACAGCTTACAGAACAACAGGCCTTTGTCTAGTTCCTGCAGGCCAGCCTGGCATATCAGTGTGGAATGACTATGGTAATGTGAATTGGGTTAGTTCGCTGCAGGGTAGGACATCCTCTAGAAGCCGGGATGTTTGTTTTACAACGCCCCCTCTGCACACATGTTTTTTCACTTAGGCCTGGTTTTGCTTTCATTTTAGTTGTGATTTTCCTGAGTTTTTATTCCTTTATTTAATGTTTTTTCAGTACTCTGATTCAAATCAGTTCAGTAGATAAAAGGCAGCAGGTTTTACGGTTATGATAAAAAAAAATTTGAATAAGAAGGCTGAGGTGTAATTGCATTCTGATCCTTAATCTTTCTTCCACCTGTGTGTAGGAGCACACGCGTGTGGGTGCAGACACATCTCAGGACATCCAGCTCTTTGGGATCGGGATACAGCCAGAGCACTGCGTCCTGGAGCTGTGCCCGGATGGTGATGTCACCCTGATGCCAGTAGGGAATGCCAGGTGAGCTATCATACAACTACTTCCAACATGCTCTCTGTCTGTCTGTGTTTCTCTCTGTTGTCTCTGTTCATGGATGACTGGACCTCAGTGTTTCACATGACCTCACTGTACAGGAATCTTATGATCTGAGCTCCTCACTTTGATATCAGAGCCATGTCTCCCTCCCACCACAAAAGGATTGTTCATTCTCAATTAGATTGTTTGCCCTTAAAAACCAGGTTATAATGCAATTTGGCATCTTCATTAATAAAATAAAAGCGTATGTTCTTTGCAGGACCTGCGTGAATGGAACGATGATCGATTCCTTAGTACACTTGTGGCATGGAGATCGTATCTTATGGGGAAATAATCACTTCTTCAGGTATGAGGCCTTTGTTTGTGTTGCTACATTCAAGCATGTGAACAGTTATGAAGTCACTGACTGGAATCCATGTTGCTCTCCAGGATCAATCTGCCTAAACGAAAGCGGCGGGACCGTTTGAAGGAGCTGGAGAGAGCATCTCCCAGGGAGAGTTTTGTCGAGGTAGACGTGGAGACAGCCAGCGAGGCCTCTTCTGAGCAAGACTACAGCTATGAGTTTGCCCAGATGGAGGTCATAATGAAGACTCTCGGAAACAACGGTATGATTGGAATCATGTACACGATCCTTTAGGCTTTAAGGCTACAGCTGTGTACAGGTAGTGTTCCAGATAAGTTTCCGAACCACCACCTCATTCCAACAATCTCTGACCATATCATGACATGTTTTTGAATACCATTACCATTACTGTAATACTTTGTTTAATCCTTTGAATATATAGAAAACAACCCAAATGTATTTCTCTAATTGATTTACAATATCCACATGCTAAGATTAAGAAAATAGCAAATCAATTTAATTAATTAATTAAGTAATTAAGTTACTGTAACAAAAAAAAAAAAAGTTATGTAAATTAGCTCAGTGAGAGTTTGGTTATTTTTTCCACTAAATTCAATGCTGTCATAGTTCATGAGCGGGATAGAAATTGAAGAAATCTGATGACGATACTACTAATAACTAATATTTGTATTATTGTTAAATGCACTTACATTACAGTTTTCCTGTTGTAATGTAAGCGTTTAAACTTACATTCACTGGCCATTTTATTAGGTACAGGTATAGTATATGGTAGTACAGGTTTGCCTTCAGAACTGCCTTAATTCTTCGTGGCATAGATTCAACAAGGTGCTGGAAACATTCCTCACAGATTTTGGTTCATATTGACATGATAGCATCACACAGTTGCTCCAGATTTGTCAGCTGCACACCCCTGATGTGAATCTCCCATTCTGCCACATCCCAAAGGTGCTCCATTGGATTGAGATCTGGTGACTGTGGAGGCCTGTACTGCTGAATACAGTGAACTCATTGTCATGTTCAAGAAACCAGTTTGAGATGATTTGAGCTTTGTTACAAGGTGCGTTATCCAGCTGGAAGCAGCCATCAGAAGATGGGTACACTGTGGTCATAAAGGGATGGACATGGTCAGGCATGCCATGGCACTTGGCATGGTCTTCTGCTCCTGTAGCCCATCTGCTTAAAGGATCATTGTGTTGTGCATTCAGAGATGCTCTTCTGTGTACCCTCATTGTAACGAGTGGTTATTTGAGTTACTGTTGCCTTCCTATCAGCTCTAAGCAGTTTGGCCATTCTCTTCTGACCTCTGGCATCAACAAGGCATTTTCAGCCAGAGAACTGCGGCTCACTGGATATTTTCTCTTTTTCAGACCATTCTCTGTAAATCCTAGAGATGGTTGTGTGGGAAAATCCCAGTATAGATCAGCAGTTTCTGAAATACTCAGACCCGCTCATCTGGTACCAACAACAATGCCACATTCAAAGTCACTTAAATCACCTTTCTTCCCCATTGTGATGCTCGATTTGAACTTCAGCAGGTCGCCTTGACCATGTCTGCATGCCTAAATGCACTGAGTTGCTGCCATGTGATTGGCTGACATTTGCATTAAAGGGCAGTTGAACAGGTGTACCTAATAATGTGGCCAGTGAGTGTGTGTTACGTTACAGAATTGTGTATTGAGTTTGTTAAATGTGCTGTTTTCAATGTATGTAGACCCCATGCAGAATGTGGTCCAGGTGTTGGAGAAGCAGTATCTGGAGGAGAAGCGGACGGCTCTGGAGGAGCAAAGGATGATGTACGAACGAGAGCTGGAATCACTGCGGCAGCAGCTGTCTCCAGAGAAAACCCCACAGCATCACCGCAGCAGCAGTGACCGCCTTACGTTCTCAACGCACACACCACACAGCAAGCTGCGACTGTGGACAGAAGAGCGGTTAGTGAAGTGCACACACATACAAGGATTCATACATACTCAAAAAATTTTAGGTGTGCTATTTAAGATGTTAATAATATAAAAAATGTCCATCCATAGTCATAGATAAAAATCAATATGTAATAATTTAGATTTATAAATTTTAAACACTTTGGATTTTTTTTAGCACTATCACATACTTTTATGTATGAGTGGCAAGTATGCATGCTATTAACTTTATTTGCTTTATGTTAACTCCAGTTAATCCAAATGGATGGATATTTTACATGCAATTAAAATACATAACCTTAAATAATTTTTGAGCACAGCCACACACAAATACAAACGATAGCAGACAATCCCATGTCACAAATGGAACAATTTAATTTTCAAACCAAATTATTTTCATCTATCTCTGAGCATGTCTTGAGGGGATCTTTAAAGTCAAAACTCTATGTACATAAAAAATGTCTTTATCTTCATTAATGAGGGATCTCTGTGTTGCGTTGTCCATCTTTGTATATTTATTTGTTTGTGACAGGGATGAGCTTTTTCGTCAGAGTCTTTCTCGACTCAGAGAGCAGGTCGTCAAAGCCAACACTTTGGTGCGAGAAGCCAACTTTTTGGCAGAGGAGATGAACAAACTCACTGATTATCAGGTCACCCTTCAGATTCCTGCAGCCAACCTCAGCGCCAACCGAAAGGTCAGACCTCTGAACTCCCAGAAGGAACAAACTTTCATCTATCATTTGCTTAAGTCATAAGCTAGAATTCTGAAGGTGTGAGTATCTAGTAACCTAATCTAAAATGAATCTAATCCATTTTAATATAGCGTGGAGCCATAGTGAGCGAGCCTGCCATTCAGGTGCGGAGGAAAGGGAAGGGGACCCAGGTTTGGACCATTGAGAAGCTGGAGAACAAACTTGTAGACATGAGAGATCACTACAGAGACTGGAAAGAGGGCACAGAGGAAACAGTGAGTAACCAGAGACAGGAAAAGATGAGTAAGGAAGGAAAAAGCAATTAAAAAGTATGTTCTTTTGTTTTGTTTTGTTTTTCCAGTATAACAAAGCAAACAGTAAGCACTGTGATCCTTTCTATGAGGCGCAAGAGAACCACAACCTGATTGGAGTGGCCAACATTTTTCTAGAGTGCCTTTTCCATGATGTCAAGCTGCAATATGCCATCCCTATCATCAGCCAGCAGGGAGAGGTAAGGCTACACCGTAGACTGTATAGACAAGATGGACTTAGGTACTGTGACGTCAACCTTTGGGTTTCTGAATTCCCATTTTAAAGCCTCGTCTTAGCACTTTGCCCGTCCCCAGCTTGGTGTGGTTTGTTTTCAGGTAACTATGGCAACTTTGTTGACAAGGTGCATCCAGTGACTGTATGGTTGCATCACACAGACACAAATACCTGCTATTTAGTGCTAGAAAATAAATAAATACTAGACTTCTTAGGTTAGTACAATTAACTATATAGCAAGCTACACCCCTAATAATGCATAACTTTTAGCCATAATACAGTTTGAATTGATGGTTTTAAAAGGAAATCACGTCTGTACAGTTATCATATGCAGAAAGTTAGCTGCAGAGGCCCAAACTGTTCTTTAGTACTGGGCTATAAACATGTTTATTTCAACGGCATAAGTTTCATTCCTCTGGCCTGGAGGTGGCCACTTTTAGTACATCAATACAAGCATTTTAATGCAGAGATGAATTGTTTATGGCACAGCTTTTCAATATATGTAATACTTTTATGTCCATATGAAAAGATACAGTCCAACAATAATCAGTATACTGCTTAAAATTAATGAAAAAAATGTAAGAAGGACACATGGTTACATTCTCATACAGTTTAATTTAATATGTGATATATCCTGTAAGACATTTAGGAGATTTTGTCCCTCTTTTCACATTGAAGCAATAACAACCTTATTCTGCTTGTATATACAGGTAGCAGGCAGGTTGCACGTTGAGTTAATGCGAGTGAGTGGAGCTGTACCAGAGCGCCTGTGTGGGGGGGACGACTCTTCAGAGAACTCCAGTGAAAATAGTTGCTATGAGGTCATGGACACCAATGGAGAGATCGTCCACATGGCCAAAAGGCTCACCTGTAGGGTATGAGTCAGCTATCAATGAATTCTAACCAAGAGAGAGATTTTAAAATGGTTTTCCAACTGCACAGGCACTTCACTGCGAGACTTTAGTTTCGAGATCATCATAGTCTTCAATCTTCATCCTGTCGACTTGTCTCATTGCTGTAGGTGCGGATCAGGGAGGCCACAGGACTACCGCTCAACCTGTCCAACTTTGTCTTCTGTCAGTACACTTTCTGGGAGCATGGTGAGCCCACTGTCGCTCCTCCCATGGTCAGCCCAGACAGACCTTCCCCTCGAAGTCCAGACGCTCAGTTCACTGTCCAGTTTGATCACTGCAAGGTAGGAAAAAAATAGCTGCTTGTTTTTAATGCATTATTTTGGACACATTTGAAATTCTTGTCACTTTTGTTGGTAACTTTCACCTTCTTTAACCCAACCTTTGTCCAGGACTACGTTGTGCATGTGACAGATGAGTTTTTAGAGTTTATATCAGATGGAGCGTTGGCCATAGAAGTGTGGGGTCACCGCTGTGCTGGGAACGGACGTTCTCTCTGGGAGTTAGATGCACTAGAAGCCAAGACCCAGACGCTCCGGGACAGGTCCGATGCATCACATGTTTCACTGTGACTTGTGCACTTATAAATACACTGATATTTCACACCTCACTAATCTTGACTGTTTGCATGTTCAAGGTGGAGTGAGGTGTCTCGTAGGATTGAGCTGTGGATCTCCATCCAAGAGCTAAATGAGCAGGGAGAGTACGCATCTGTGGAGCTGCAACCTGGAAAAGACATCAGCACAGGAGGAGTCTTCCAACTCCGACAGGTCAGAGAAAAACTATGAAGGAGGTTCCTTTCAGGTCAGGCTGGCTGCTTTACACCAAACAGACATTTAAGAGGATCAAAATTAATTATGTGATTATGATTTCTTTCAAACAGGGTCACTCCAGGAGGCTGCAGGTGTGTGTGAAACCGGTCCAGAACTCGGGCACTCTGCCCTTGCTGGTGGAGGCTGTGCTGTCTGTCTCTATTGGTTGTGTGTCGGCTCGCTCCACCAAACTACAGAGACCGCTCGACAGCTACCAGGTCTGCAAAATACACACATGCGCATTCTTCCACGTGCACACACATGAACTTCATTAGGATGGTAATCTGTCTTTTAAGTGTTTCTGTATCAAAACAGAAATGTGTTTTGGGAACAGCCTACTTGTTTCATGCCACAGAGACACAATATTGTGCTGATTCACCCAAAGTATGTTTAGTCTTTCCCAGGTTTCATGTCCTGACTGGTCCATCTTGTTAGCTGGCAGTCAGTCTAAAGGAGGCCAACAAAAATACAAACTCATTAGTGCCCTGTAGTTCTGTTAACATGCAATGTCGTGTCCTGTTGTGGGATTATAAAGGGGCTGCTTGTTAATTCTAAACATTCATAGAATCCTTCTATTCACATCAACTATAAAATAAATTGGTGATTCTTGTTATAATTATAAAAGGAATTATTTACTCAAAAGCCTGTAAACATGGATGTAAACATCACTGAAATTCAGAGTAAGTTAGATGAGCAGTGAATGCTTTGCTCTGACCTGTCAAGTGAAAGCCTTTACTGCTTCTCCACATTTGACTCAGTGTGTTCTCTCCTGCTAGAGAGAGATGGAAGACGATATGGATAGTTATCAGGTACCCTTTAAGTCTCCTCTTGCTGCTGCTCACCCTGTAGTTCACTCTGCAGCATGAAGGACACCAACTGATGTGATCATGTGTTTGTGACTAGGCCTTGTGCTGAGGGCATGAGAGGCAGGAGTTCTCTGCCAACTAAAGAAGTGCTTTATTAAACAGCATCTGCAACTGCACACATGGATGTATTCTGATGTGTTGTAATTACCAATCACACCAACCAATCTCTGGCATCTCCCAATAAAAAAAAACAAAAAAAAAAACACAATTTTGCCCATTTCTGAGCTTCCAGGAGCAGCATGTCTGCCAGGATCTTTTCCCACTCTCTCTTGCCTTTCACCTCAGGTTCCACGCACTAATGCTACTGTTTGCTTGTCACTACTGAAGAGCTGCAGAAGTAATACGCCTCACTTAATCACTTGGGCATTGCATGGCTGCATGATTTACAGTATTGTGCATTGTGAAAGTGTGCTGATGTCAGAAATGTAATACGGTTGGCTTTGAGGTATTTTGGGGACTGGGGATGTTGCACAGGGGAATCTACTCTCTGCTGCTCTTTCATAGAGTTATCTGCCATGTATTCAGGTAGGACTTTGGGGTGGGCTGTGGCTGCGTGTGAGGAGGTGCATGCAAGTCAGTGTGAATGATGAGTGTGATTGCATAAGGGGATAAAGGGAGCTTTCATGCATGTGTTTTTAAAATGAAATTACAATTATTTTATAGGTAAAACTGGAAAGATTAAGACTTTGATTTTAACATCATAGCTTTGGTAAAGCTGTTACTTTTCCAAAGTACTAGCTGGGGTTGTGTTTAGGAGCAGTTAACAGTGTTCCCTCAGACAAATCTGCCCAGTGCATGCTCATCATCCACTGGTAACAATTCACTCTGCCCTGTAGCAGATCCTCTGCCTCACTGAGCCAGCTGGCGTTGATTCTGGTCTTTGTTTTGTTCCAGGAAGAGGATCTCAACTGTGTTAGAGAGCGCTGGTCAGATGCACTAATTAAACGTCGGGAGTATCTTGATGAACAAATCAAGAAAATCATCAACAAACAGGGTAAGTTGTATGCCCTGTACAACAGAACCATCACAAGATTCTCATTTCTAAACATTTTTTTCTTTTTTATCTGATGTGATTAACTTCTCTCCTTCTCTCCTCATGTAGAAAAGTCAGAGGAGGACATTGAGCGTGAAGCTCGGCTGGTGGAGCAGTGGGTTGGGCTGACTGAAGAGAGAAATGCAGTGCTGGTACCTGCACCTGGCAGTGGCATCCCGGGAGCTCCTGCAGACTGGTAAAGAAAAGCATGAACACTCCACCAAATGCATCACATTCACTTCACTTGTGGTCTTTTGTTTTTTATTTTTTTACCACTGACCTCATGTTCAACTGCTTTTAGGACTCCACCTGCAGGAATGGAAGCTCACATTCCTGTACTCTTCTTGGATTTAAATGGTAAGGCAGACACATACTTTTCTTCACAGGCTCCTCTCTGGCTTTACAAATGCAAAAAGTCTTTTTTATGCCACCAGCGGATAATCTGACAGTGAATGAGCAGCTGACCGGCCCACATGCTGCAGGCGTTAACTCTATACTGCCCAAAGAGCACGGCAGCCAGTTCTTCTATCTGCCCATCATTAGGCACAGTGATGAGGAGGTGAGCAACAACCTTCACTTTACTGCCCTCTCCTGGTCAAAAAGAAAACTTATTATTAAATTATAAAAAAAAAAAAAACCAATTATAGAATAAAAATTAAAAAGTTTTCTACTTCTGTTTTTGTTGGAAACTCACACAATCTATTGAGGCCGAAAAAAAGTCAAAATAAAAGTAATGCATCAAATAATATGAAAAAATATGTGAGCATTCTTTAATTTATAAAATATGATATAATTTTGTATTTCAGTTTTAATTTGCTTCTTTATTTTTTTAATTAATTCACTAGTTTATTGACTTTCCTATTAAATTAATTTCCCATTATATTTATCAGTTTAATTTGTTAATTGATTAATTTGTTTAATTAAACAACTGTCAGTTTTCTAAGTTTATATGTTTGTATATATATTTAAGTATTATTTTCCCTTTCCCTTTTTTTCCTGACTTGGATGGAAAAGGAAATAAACAGGAGCATTTATATAATGGTAAATAAATGCAGAACTGTAATTTTATTTTATGTCACATTTTATTCATTATAATATTAAAGGATGCCTATAGTTTTTAGATTTTGGTGCCTTTAGTGGCATATTAAATTAAAATCTAGTCTAGAATGGCCAGTCTGTATAATTGTGGTGGTAGCTTGGCAGTGACACATTAAGACAGTTTGAGTTTAGCAGCAGAGTATACTTTGTTTTGTCAAATAACCTCACCCAATGTGAGACTATATATAAACTTAAAGTACTGGTTCTCCATTGTGTCTTTGTCTGCTAGCTGCGTGTAGAATATTTTTTGTTAAAATATATACATGTGTGTGTGTCAGTGATTTTACAAAGGCTCCATGTAAATTATCTTTGTTTTACTGCTTAAATTGTTACTTTTTTTCTCACATAATTGCACAAATACACACATAAAAGTGATTTACGGCAACTTTCTTTTTCCTACTGTCTCTAAATGGTAATTAGCCAAACCCAAAGCTATGGCCTATCTACATCATTGTAATCCATGGGCCTCCCTGTGCTGTTACAGCCCACTAGCACAGATTCTCTCTCTGTGGTGAAACTACATGAATTAAACACAGGTCTTCAATTTCACCAGGTGTCAGCAGTGTGCTCCTGGGACTCATCCATTCATGATTCTGTGCACCTGAACCGGGTCACGTCACCAAATGAGCGCATCTACCTGATCATTAAAGTCACAGTGCAGCTCAGCCACCCTGCTTCCATGGAGCTGGTGCTCCGCAAGAGGATTGCTGTCAACATCTACAACAAACAGGTTAATACTAGAAAATCTAGACATAATCGGAGGAGGTTAGCCCACAGAAAATAATAGATTCACAGCAGCGTACAGTAGTGTTTTAATGATCAGCATAATTCGGATTTGTTTCCTACAGAGTTTCACTCAGAGCCTCAAAAGAAGGATGTCGCTAAAGAACACGCTTTACTCCTGTGGTGTGACTTATGAGATAGTTTCCAACATACCAAAGGTACAGCTCTGGTTCAGGGTTTAAACATGTTATTCTACACATTTATCTTACATACTGTTTTATCAGTGTTTGAAAGTTATCTTCAAGAGCTCTTTCTAAGTTTCTTCTCTTTTTTCTTCCAGGCTTCAGAGGAGCCAGAGGAGAGGGAAACCTTGGCTCTCATGGCTGCTCGAGGGGACAGCGAGGAAACTCAGGATGGAGAAACATACATAGAGAAATACACTCGGGGAGTTCTGGAGGTGGAGAACATTCTGAGTCTGGAGAGGCTACGACAGGTATCATTGTCTATTGAATACCTTAACTGAATTATGTTTACCTGGTATTAAAATGTGATTTTCTTTTTTATTATTTTTTGGGGCTTTTTAAGCCTTTATTAGATAGTTATACTGAAGAAGAGACAGGAAAGCAGGGAGAAGGAGAGTGGGGGAAGACACGCAGCAAAGGGCCTCGGGTTGGAATCGAACCCAGGCCGCTGCATTTGGTTAAATTGTGAATTAGTACACAATTAATCGATTTAGGAGCAGGATGACATATAAAAATAAACCTGTCTTTTTTTATTCTCTGCAGGCTGTGACAGTGAAGGAAGCACTTGCTGCCAAGGGGAGACACTTAAGGAGGAGTATCAGCACACCAAATGTACAGCATGTAATTAAAACATCACTCACTACATGTCCTACAGGCCACATGGAAATAACTTGACCATAAAATAATGAAGGGTGTTTTTTTTTAACTATCTTTTTTCTTCTTCTCCAGTCTTCATGTAGTAAAACAGACCTGACTTGTTGTGAGGACGAATACTGTAAGGTGTGTCAGGCATGGTTGAACACTTTCTTATTCAAAATTTTCTGTAACTGTCACGTAAGACTACAGTTCTGTTGAGTCTCTTAGTTACAAGTTAATTTAAACCTCATGAAACTGACCTAAGCTGTATACTACTGTCTAGGACCACTGCGATCGTGGGGACAACACCAACTGCAATCCCCAGGATGGCTCCCTTTGTACCACACCCATGAAAAAGGACAACCCAGGTAAACCACATGTGTAGTAACATCCTCTTCTAACTTTATTTGTGTAAGAAAAGTGTGTGGTTGCATTATAACTGGGTTATTACTGAATGTTCCCGTACAGGCTTGGTTCCAGAGAGTCCTACTTTTTTTAGCTCCAGTCCCTTTAAAGTCCTCTCCCCTCAACCACCTAAATTCCTGAAGTCTCTTCTTCCTGTCAAAGAGGAGAACAAGGCAAAGAAAGTTCTGGAGACCCGACCACTACTGGGACAAGAGGTAAGGAGGATGGAGTGAAAATCACTTTAAGTGGTGGTATTGATGTCTTTGTTTTTGCCATTTTGTTCCCTTTGCCACTGCACCATACTTCTAGTCCCACATATCCATTTTGTCAGTCCACTGTCAAAACCAACTTTTACATTTTACCATAATTACATTTCCAAAACATGTTAAATATAGTGACCCTGACAAAAATTACTAATAGTCTAAAGTTGTGTGATGACATCATTCCCTTTATTTGTGTCACTTTATTAAGCAGAAAGTGCATGACACATAGGAGCATGACTTCGAGTTGACAAAGCCGTGCTGTCTTGTGTCTCATTTTGTTTGTGAAAAATTGATTTTCCGGATGTTTGTGCTGTTCTGATTATTTAAACTAACACTGCATATTTGTTTTCTTGAAGTGGACTAAGAGAGGTGCAAGTGCTTAGGTCATATCAGGAATGCTGTGGTTGGGAGAAAGAAGTTTCTAACTAGCAGCATGAACAGAGAGAAAAAAGTTCTGAGTGTATAAATGCAGTGCATACATAAATAGCTGCAGTCTGTATAAAAATGGTCTTTTGCATATATTTAGTGACAGCAAGTGTTTTTGATGCAGGCTGTAGTAGTGCACAGAGTATGGGAGAAAACAAGGGGTTAAAAGACTACAAACACAGACTCACTGTAAAAGTACTGTCCCTCATACTTACTGCACTTCAAGCAGTGTTTTTGTGAAATATTAAACTGCATGGCACTAACGATGTAACTGGCCTGACCAGCTCCATGCATGCTGTGTGTGAGTGTGAAGTGTGTGCTGTTGTTCTGACCCATCCGCAGAGCATGCGCTCATGTGTGGACAGCCCTGCACTGCTCCCCCCTCCCTGCCCCTGGCGCCGACCCAGGGCAGGCAGCGAGGGCCACTGCAAGCCTTCCACCTCCACCTCCACCCTCACCTCCACTCCCACGAGCAGACAGCTCAGCCACACACTGCCACACACCGCTGTAAGTGCTACACACTCTGCACTGAGGGTTACTCTAGGAGTTTTGCACATACATGTACTCGCTGACGTAATAAATGCTCAGTCTGCTGTAAGTATCACACTCACAACTGTACACTTTGACACACTTTGTTTTCAGGGTTTGCCTATTTCAGCTTGTCTTTCTGCTGGTAAGATATTCCATGAACTGGCAGCATTTACAACAAGAGTCAGACAGCTTCATTTGCTCAGTAATAACACAGAATTAGCAATAGTTTTATATTACCAGGTAATCACTGAACATGTCTGTAACAGGTGAATCAGGGGCCAAAAATAAATGGTAACACACTTTTAAAGACAGAAATGAGAAAAAACTATTTAGTAATAGTTTAGTAATATTTTGGTAGCTGCTTACTGCTAACCTGCTAAAATTATTATATCAATTCAATACTCTGATTTTAAAAAACTATATTGTGATATTAATGGGGTCATAATCATATAATTATAAGGTAATACAGGCTTATGTTTTCTAAATACTGCTGAGCATTTGATCTTAATGCCTTCAAAATCACATTAAATTTCTGGAAGTTAAAATAGGTCTTGGCTAAATTTTAATGCTATAATTTATGCTCCCTTATGTTTCAGGGAGCATAAGGCACCAAAAAAAAATGAAGATATGATTCATGGTTATTGCTGCCAGCATACATATATGTGCCTGGAGCAAATGTAACATTATATTATATTACATTCTCAGTTAATATTCTCAGTCAAGTATTCAGTGAAATGCTAAACTATACAGTTAAGTATATAATATGTTGGACAAGGACACATTTTTTTGAGTTTTGCCTCTGTACACCACCACAGTGGATTTTAAATCAAACAATCAAGATGTGATTGAAGTGCAGACTTTCAGCTTTAATTCAAGGGGTTTTACAAAAATGTTGCATTAACTGTTTAGGAATTACAGCCATTTTTATGCATGATCCCCCATTTTGAGATGCTCAAAATTAATTTGACAATTGACTGAAAGGGGTTTCATGGGCTGGTGAGGACTATTCCCTTGTTATTTCATGACACAATGAAGCAGACATAATATCTGAAGTTGATTGAATATGTTTAATTTGTATATTATAGCTTTTCACTGTAATTTTAAATATGAGGTCCAAAGAGATGTCACTGCAAGTGAGGGAGGCCTTCATTCAAAAACAAAATAAACCTATGAGAGATAACAAGCTTTAGGAGTGGCCAAGTCAACAATCTGGTACACTCTTGAAATGAATGCACTGACCAGCTCAGCAACACCAAAAGGCCTGAAAGACCACAGAAGACAACTACAGGGCATGATGACAGAATTATTTCCATGGTCAAGAAAAACAACTTCACAACATCTAACCAAGTCAAGAACACTCTTGAGGAGGTAGGCATCTCATTGTCAAAGTGTACAATCAAGAGGCTCCTTCAAGAATGGAAATACAGAGTGTTTACAACGAGGTGCAAACCACTGGTTACACTCAAGAACAGGAAGGTCAGATTAGACTTTGCCAGAAAACATCTAAAAGAGCCTGAACAGCTCTGAAAAAAAATCTTTGGACAGATGACACCAAGATGAACTTGTACCAGAAAGATGGGAAGAGAAAAGTATGGAGAAGGAGAGAAACGTGATCCGAAGCATGCCACTGTCAAACATGGTGGAGGCAAAGCGTTATGGCATGGGCATGTATGGGTGCCAGTGGAACCAGGTCACTAGTGTTTACTGATGATGTGACTGCTGATAGAAGTAGCAGGATGAATTCTGAAGTGTACAGGGCTTTACTCTCTGCTCAGATTCAGGCAAGCTGATTGGACAGTGCTTGACAGTGCAATGGATAATGACCCAAAGCATTATCCATGTTGCAAAAAACTTCTCAAGGCAAAGAAATTGGATATTCTTCAATGGTCAAATCAGTCACCCAATTTCAACCCAATGGAGCATGCTTTGTAGTTACTGAAGACAAAATTGAAGGCAGAGAGACCCACAAACAAGCAGCAACTGAAGGTGGCTGCAGTAAAGGCCTCGCAGAGCATCTCAGAGGAGGAAACACAGCATTTAGTGATGTCCATGGGTTCTAGACTTCAGACAGTCATTGACTGCAAAGGATTTTCATCCAAGTATTAAAAACAATCCTTATATTTCAAATTGTGTTTTTTGTCCACTTAATTTCAAGCCTCTGAAAATGGTTGACTATAAAAAAAAATGGCTGTAATTCCAGTTAATGTACAAGGTTATCCTGGAAGAAAACTTGCTGCCTTCTGCTCTGACAATGTTCCCCAACTCTGAGGATTGGTTTTTCCAGCAGGACAATGCTCCATGCCACACAGCTAGGTCGATCAAGGTGTGGATGAAGGACCACCAAATCAAGACCTTGTCATGGCCAGCCCAATCTCCAGACCTGAACCCCATTGAAAACCTCTGGAATGTGATCAAGTGGAAGATGGATGGTCACAAGCCATCAAACAAAGCTGAGCTGCTTGAATTCTTGCACCAGGAATGGTATAAAGTCACCCAACA